>JAQZBX010038121.1:0-23529 GCA_029593785.1 Cabassous unicinctus | reverse complement strand
TCCCATAAGTATCTTCCCCTTCCCCCCAACACATACAGTTTTTCCCATTGTTAACATCTTGCATTAGGTACATTTATTACAAATGATGAACCAACATCGATACATTATTAGTAACAAATGTTTATAGTTTACATTAAGGTTCACTTTCTGTGTTGTACACTTCTATTTCTGTGGGTTTTGACAAACACAAAATGTCATGTATCCACCAATAGGGCAGCATACAGAATCATTTCACTGCCCTCAAAATGCCCAGTACTCCCCCTAGATCAAACTTCCTCTCTACCCTGAAACCCCATCAACCACTGATATATTTTTTTACCATCTCTATTGTTTTGCCTCTTCCCTGAACTTTGATTCTTTCTTGTGCCATCGGTCTTATTTAGCTGTTGTCATATTTAGTCAATGGTGTCCATCTGCTGCTCTGAGCTGCTTGAAGGGAAACTGGTGCCTGTTTTCTCTCCTCTTGATTTAGCAATCAGGGAGAGATAAGGTGAAATTTCTCCATAACTTACAGCTATGACACACCCTGCTGCTTTGTCATTTTTCATCCATGACTTGCTCGGATAAGGGGTTGGGGGTGCCCCAGGGTGGGGGCAGGTGGCAGGGAGACAGCAGACAACCCTAGAAATATGCTGTGGGTAAAACAATTTCCTTCAATGGGGGTCACCTTGTAAAGGCCTGTCTTCCACTCCCCACTCTGTACATGACATTGGAGCTGGGGTAGGGCCTGGTCCATGGGTGTGGGCCAGAGCGTGGGCCCCTCTGAGTATTGAGGCAGGGACTGGACCACCAACCTTTATGCTCAGGCCTGAATGATGATTGTTGGCTTGGGCAGCCCAACTCCACCTTCTGCCGCAGCACCTAGGATGGCTACCAGTTTCCATGATGCCCTGGCTCAGAGCCTCCATCAACCCCTGTAGGACTGGGGAGGGGGCTGCAGACCTCCTGTTGGTCCCTAACTTGTCACAGCCCCAGTATCTGGATCTAACTGTCCACAGGCCCAGGCAGAGAGCAAAAAGGGGGCAGCAGGCATTCAGGAGTGCTAGCCTCCAGCCCCACAGAGCAAGGAGCTAGTTTGAATGATGTACACTGTGCCTCGGCTTGCCCTGTAAGGACTTGAGAGGGGGATGCAGAGTTTCCCATGCATCCTCCAGCTTGGCACTTGCCAATTGTGTTCAAATCTGGGGTGCCAGACAGAGGGCTGAAAAGAGCTGATTAAGTGACCTTCAGGAATGGCTGGCTTCAGCTACCATCTAGCCACAGCCTAGCCTCAGCTATGCACTAGGCAAGCTTAATCTTCATAAAAGGAACTGATTAATTAATAAATCAATGATGAATTAATCTAACTTTTTTCATAAGATAGCACAGTGTCAGACTCCATGCTGGGGGCTCAAGTTGGAGACTGGAGTCTACATCATGAAATAATCATTTCTTTGGAAGATGACCCTCTGTTCTGTTGTGTTCCAGACATCAATGAGTGTGTACCGCCTACAGCAGTGTCCTGCAAGAAGTCAGCAGATGGCAAGAACTTGGAGGGAAGTTACCACTGTGTTTGCAGCCCAGGATTCGAGCTCCATTCTGGGGTGAAAATGTTCAGGAATGAGAGTGAGGGCAGGTGTCAAGGTAATAACCCCCAAAATCTCACATCTTACCCTCTATCTGGTTTTAGGGTCACCAGAGCTGTTTCTGCAGAATCCAGAGGGCAGAGCCCTGCTGACAAGTGCAGTGCTGGGGTGAGAGACATGACAGGTATTCTTTGTATCTGCCCCATCAGCACAGAGGGCAAGGCAGCCTGAGGGCCACAGACACAGACTCTGGGTCCAGGAAGACTGGATGCAAGTCCTAGCTTTGCCAACTGATCTCTATATGACATTGGCAGATCACTTCAACTCTCTGAGCCTCAGTTTACTGATCTGTAAAATGGGAATGATAATAGTGGTGCCTCTTGGATATGACTGCTGGGAGGATCAATGAAATGACAAGTGCTTTAACAGGCCTGCACCTAGAAGGCCTTACAACATGTCTTTGTGACTCACCCTTCTTAAGAGCTGCCCAGTGGTAGGAAGGCAGAGAGCCCGGGCTCTTCTGGGCCCATGCCATGGGCTGGCACTCAGAAAAAGCTACCTGCATGTAGTCTGCACCAACTCTCACCCAGGAGAGCTGGCACCTCCAACATCACCAGCTTTCCCACACTTTCAAGGAGCTAGCTGGGCAGAGGAGGGGCTTCAGGCACTTGCAGGGGCAGAGGAAAGCTGGCAGAGGGTGTGTTGGAGCCATGGCTTGTCCAATGAGAGCAATTTAGTGGAGAGTCCAGAAAGCAGGGAGAGGAGGGAGGGAAAGTAGGAGGGGAGAACATGACCAGGGTCAAGCAGACCCGCTCTGCCTCAGAGAGAAGGAGCCATGGCCTTTTGCCAGCCCTTCTTTCCTGGCCTCATGTGTGCACAATGGGTGGCAGAGCCTCCCTGGTGAGAGGGAGGAGGGACAGCACAAGGATCTGTGTGCTGGGGACACTAAGGCAGTCAGAACCTGTGTGGAGCCCAGTGGGGACTCTGTCCACAGTGCTGCTGGTCTTCTAGGGCCCCACATCCCCAGGGCTTGCCTGGAGAACAGCACCTTTGCGAGGATGAGGAAAAAGTGTCATTTTTCCCCAGTGAGCACAACTGTGTTTGGAGACAGATAGTTTTCAGCCCCCTTGGCGACCTTAGTTGGACACCCTTCTGCAATGAACAACCTGGGAAAATGCACAGGTGGTCATGGGCCCCTGTATGTGTCCCAGGTTGAGGAGTCTCCCAAAAGCACCTAGCACAAGGAGGAGAGTGGTTATGGAGGAGGCACGTTGCCTTTTTTAGAAACACACCAGGGCTGAGAAACAGGAGCAGTGGAGAGGTTGGAGAGCTGCCTTGTGGACTTCAAGATATGTGAGGGGGAGAGAGCAGCCTGATGGTTTGGAGCAGGGCCTGCTGCATGCTCAGTGAGGGGCTCAGTCTAGCTGAGACCGAGGACACCACCCACACCATGACCTCACCCACTCTGGCTTGGGCCACACCTGAGGACACATCACATGGGACCTCTGATGGGCATGAGACATGGGGTCTCTCTCCCTGCTCCTTGCCTCAGACTTTCTCCCAGTGTCTGGGCCATCACACTTACCCATAGGATACTTGTATGTGAATTAAGATTGGCGCCCACTCACGGGGGAGGAGAGAGTGAAGTCTTCCGAAGACTTCTATGCCAGGAAAGCTGCTCACAGCTGCAGGTGTCCATCTTCCTCTACTTCCCCTTGCAGATGTGGATAGATGTCAGCAGAACCACAGAATCTTTACAAGTCGAGGCATCTGCACGAACACCCTGGGGGGCTACACCTGCCAGTGCCTGTCTGGATTTCAGCATGAACCAGAGGACCTGAAGCTTTGCATGGGTAGAGGCTCTTGGAAGCTGGACAGGTCACACAGCCTGAGGAGAAGGGACAAGGACTCACCTCTCAGGAAGGGTTCTGCATGGGGCAGGGTTGCTGCAGGACCTTCTGTACTGGGGTTACCTGGCAATCTCCTGCCTCTGAGACCACCCACCTCTGACCTCGCCCCCTCATCCTCCTTGCATGAAAACAGAGTAGAGGGAAGGGCCACTTCCAGTTCTGAGAAGGGGAACCTCAGTTAGGGATGGAGAGTGAGAAAAAATACTTGGCCAGGAAGTCCAGCTCTTGTGACTCAGTTTCCTTCCAAGCCTCCATTTCACCTCCTTTAAAAGAGAGACCATGGTCTCTGCCCTTCCCATCCTCCAGGGAGGCCACCATAGGTGCTTTGAGAGTAAGTTGAAGGTCACCAGGTGGCAGCACTTGCAAAATAGTCAGACCCTGGGCAATAGGTAGTGAGAAGATGGGAAGTGAGTGAGGTGAACTGAGGGAGGACCTGTGCTGAGCAGGGACAGGGCCTGATCCTCTGACTTTGTCCTCAGATGTGAACGAATGCACCTCAGAGTGAAATCCATGACCCAGCTCCACCCACTGCCTTAATGTCAGGGGCATCTATCAGTGCTGCTGTCGGACTGGCTAGAAACCAGTACCTGGGTCCCCCGGTGGCCCACACACAACTGTCTGCAAAGCTCCAGAGCTCAGATCTCACCTTCCCATAATCAATAAGCCAATCGCATATTAACCGTACCTGCACCAAGCAAGCAGAAAGAAGACTGGAGGTTCCCTGTTGAGCCAGGCTAGATATGAAAAGATCTGGGAGTTCCAGGGAAGTAGCTGAGGGCCAAGTGGGGCTCTCTGGGGACTCCCAGCAGCAGCCTATTTCCAGATGGGATGAAGGTGCTTCAATATTTTCACACCTGAGCATGTGTAGGGGGCTCATCTGTAGCATGTCAGTGTTCTCCACACTTCCCATAATCTCTGCTGCATCCATTCTCTGGGATGAGGGATCACCACGGGGATTCACCCCCAGCCAGGAAGAAGCAGTGCAGAGCCCACAGAGAAGTTTGCCTGGCCCTGGTTGGATGGGGCCTGACCCTATGCTTTGTCTCCCCAGATGAGGAAGAGTGCAATTCCCGGACACATCAGTGCCAGGAGGCCACCCATTGCATCAACACTGATGGTGTATACAAGTGCCGCTGTTGCCGAGGGTGAGTGCCCAAACCTGGGTCCCCAAATAACCACAAGACCACCATCTGTGCAGGTGCGTGGGCTCCCTTGACACCAGACACCCACCCCTGGCAACGTACACACACACACACACACACACACATAAACTCTCTCCTTCCCACCTAGTGAAGCTTTATCCTGTCTCCTGCAGACATCTCCTTCCTCCTCTGTGCCCTGCCTTCTGGAATCAACAGCCAGGTGAGTGTCTCCAGCAGGTAGACCAGCTGTTCAGCATGCCACACCACTACCATGAGCCCAAGGTTTCCCTCCTCTGCTAGGCTCTCTGACACCCTTCTTCTACCTCTCCCCAGAAGCTCTGCCACTTCTTTGACAAAGTCCAGGCCTTGTTGAGAGACGTCAAGCCAGCCTCGACCAGGAGCAACATCCAGGTAAGAGAGGTGGGAGGTGAGTAACTGGGCAGCTTTGTCCAGGTGACCCTGCACCAGGGCCTACCTATCCCAGGTGGGTGGAGGGGCAGGCCCTCAGGTAATGGACAGGCTCCCAGACAGCAAGGGGAACTTAATAAGGGTCTTTCCTGGTGCTGCTCCTGGACTCTGCTTTATGTGATTCTTGCAGCTCCTGATCAGGGTTGTTCTGCTAGGGGCTGGGGTCCAGGAGCAAGACCCCCCCCAGGTACCATCCGGAACCACATTTATCCCACAGAGAGATGATCACTAGGTCTGTTCTCTGGGGTAGAGCTCTGTCCCCTTTGACCCCAGGACCTCATACAGGAGGTGGAGAACCTGCTGGAGACTCCTGGGGACCTGGATACCCTGTCCCATTCAGAGCAGCACTGTGTGCCCACTCACCTGCTCCCAGCCTGGAGAATGTCCTGAGAGGCCTGAGCAAGGCCCTGCCCAATGGGCTATTGATCATGCAGGGTCCTGCTAGCACAGGTGAGTCCCTGGTCCTGGAATAGATGAGACCCTTGGTCTGGCACAGGTGAGGTTCTGTGTGAGGTACAGGTAGCTGCTGTGTCTGTGTCTGCCCAGGCTCCTGTCTCATTACTGCCCTGCCCCTGGAGCCAAGGTGATCACTCATACCTAGTGCTGCTCTCCTGAACAAGTTCATAGGAAACAACCAAATAAAATACATACAACTCATCACTGTTCTTAAATGATCAGCAGATGCAAGGGAAATCATGAAGGATTTAAAATAAACTAGACACTGCCTTATAATGAAGACAATTTATTTAATTTGAAAAACGCAAATGTATTATTATTGGACATTTAAAAGAGATTTCCAATCACAAATTGTATCTGTATTGTTGCTGTTAAGTTCCAAGTCTATTTTTGTGCACTTATTTGGCTATCTGGAAAGTTCTGATTTTACTCCATGAAGGTGGTTAGAGACTCCTTCAATTTCACATAATGTAATATATTTTTGGTACCTTTGCCTTCATCTTGAATATCTTTAGGTTTTGAGTTTCAGGACAAATTTAATTTGTTGATAGTGAGCTCTAGTTTTGTTTCCAAAAAGAATTTCCAGTCTGTCTTTTTGAATCTCAGGATTTGTATATGTAGATTCTAGTGCAGAATTTCTTCCATTCCTTCAACAGTTTATCCTGCGTAGTCCCTTGAGGAGTATGGAGGATAGAAGGATCTTTTGTTTAAATAAATGCAGTCTGTTTGGTCGGGTCACTGGAAGCAAAGCCTGAGATGGGAAGCCTTTCCAAGTGATTTTTTGGGATCAGAGGCTCTCCCAGTACAAGATGATGGAGAGGCCAGGATAGCAGAAGGAAGGAACTCCCAGCAGGGAACTGAAGAGTACAGAGAAGTGGGGTGAGTGGAGCCAGGAGGGAGACCTGGAGTCCAGGCTCAACCTGATCCGTGGGGAGATCGGGAGATGGTCCCAAGTGGAGGCCAGGAGGCCAGGCTTCCTTACCTGGTTTCAAGCATTGATGGAGCCACCTGAGGGAGGACAAAACTTCCAAGGTGAGGTGGTTTCCATTTGCTGGGAGCCATTAGTATAGCCCAAGCTCAGAGGAGTTCAATGCTGACATCATGCCCTTGGGTTTATCTGTTAAGGCACATAAATTCAGATTTCATGTGCATTTACAATAGCATATAATAATAGTATACAAATAATAGATGTATATACATATGCTCAATATATTTATAATATAACGAAGGTAAAATAACATATTTATTTAATGTAATTATACATATTTACATAAAAATCATAAAAAAATATGTTCAATAGTTTTTTTTTAAAGCTGTTTCATTGAGATATGTTCACACAGCATACAGTCCATCCAATGTGTAAAATCAATGACTTTTAGTATAATCATGGAGTTGTGCATTCATCACCACAATGGATTTTAGAACATTTTCATGACTCCAAAAAGAAATACCTCATACCAATTAGCAGTCATCTTTCAATCCCTCCATCTTTCCCCAGTCCTATGTAACCACTAATCTAATTCCTTCTCTATGAACTTGTGAGTCTTTACATTTTGTATAAATGGAATCATACAATAAGTCATACTTTGCGTCTGATTTCTTTCACTTAGCATAATTTTGGGTGTTTTTATTTATTGTAATTTTTTTAAATTAGAAAAGGTGCAGGTTTACAAAAAGGCATGCAAAAGATTCAACATTCTCATATACCACCATATCACTGACACTTGGATTAGTGTGGTACCTTTGTTATACTTAATGAAAGAATATTAAAATATTGCCATTAACTCTAGTCCATGGTTGACATTAGCTGTGTTTTTCCCACATTGTAAATAAAATATGTTCAATGCTAGTTTTGCACAGCCATATTCCTGGCACAATATTAACCTCTTCAACTCTCCATCACTCCCACAAATTATAGAACTGTCCCTCCTGATGCAGGAGGGAGGAATCGGGCATGCGACCTTGGAGCTGACAAAGGCTATGCTGCTGCTGGCCTGGGACCTGGTTCAGAACCTGGTGACTCAGGTAATGCTAAGGTGGGGGAGGGGAGGCACAGTGGCCCCCAAGGGAACAAGCCACCCAGGCATGTGACCTCATGGAACCCAAGAGTACAGGAAAGTGGGGTGAGTGGGGCCAGGAGGGGGGGCTCATAAGGAAAAAGGGGTTGTGAAGGAGCCCCAAGAAGTCCCTTCTGGCTTCATCCCCCAGGTCATTCTGTGGCGGGCCTGGTGTCCACTCCAAGGAAGTTACTGGCCAAGGCACCCCTGGTCTGTGAGGCTGATATACAGATGGATCTGCAGGAGCCACTCCAGTTCTGGTCTCAGAAATGTCCCCCCTCCTGTCACTCATGTCACATGAGTCCCCATGGGTTTTACTTTTTAATATTTTTTATTTTTTAAAAGATACTTAGATTAGATAAATGTTACACAGAAAATATAGGGATTCCCAATGCCCCACTCCCCACATAAACATCCTTCATTAGTATGGCACATTCATTGCAATTGATAAACACATCCTGGGTCTTTGCCATTAAGCATGGACCATAGATCACATTGTAGTCTACACTCTCTCCCACACAGTTCTGCACGTTATGTAATAATATAAAATGGCCTATATCTGTTGTTACAACGTCACTCAGGACAATTACCAAGTCCTGAAAAAGCCCCCATATTACAAATGTTTTTCCCCCTCACTGCCCCCAGTGCCTCCAGTGGCCACTGGATCCACATCAATGTTGGAATTTCTCTCATTGCTAGGATCACAATATGTCTATAGTAGAATACCAGTAAGTCCACTCTAGTCCATAGCTCTTCCCCCAAACCCAGGGATTTTGGGATGGTGACCTCTACTCCACCTAAAATTGAGAGGGGGCTTATATCTTATGGGGAAGATGAATGGGACTATCCTGCCTTTAGTGGCAGACTCTTTCCACTCCCTGGGACTGCCATTGTCCATCATCATGTCCCTGCCGGTTGTCCTGGGTGAGTCCAATGAGTTGTAGAGTAGGTGTTGCAACTCCGCTGAGGTTCTGGGACCAGCTGGCACACAGACAGCCCAAAGACTCGAGTCTCTGGATGTACACCTACAAACTCCAGCCCCAAGTATAGGTTTAAATAGAAGAGACAGATGAGCCACGTGTAGGGAAGACATAATTGAGCCCAACTCTGTCATTTTCAGGAGCACAAACTCTAAAGTAGTGCCCGCTGGCAAGACACCAAACTCCGGTTTAGAGAGAGGCCACATTTGAGTAGCAAGGAGGCTCTCAGGAGGCAAACGTTAGGCACCCCATAACAATAGGCTAAGTTTCAATTTCAAGAGCAAAGTCTCATTAACCTAGTTGTCAATATCAATGGCCCATCAGTGGATCATCCTCCTTCACCAGTCACTGCCTCTGCATTTGGGGGACTGTTGTTCTTCCCTTAGAGAATATGGCAGAGCTCTCCAGGATGGGAATTCTATCAGTTATCGTGAGAGTCTCCACCCTCTGTGACAATGCCCCGTGAACATTTGAACCTTTTTATATACCTTATATATATGCTCAGGTGAACTTCTTCCCATGCATTCCCCATCACTGACACTGCACACCAACAAATCTTCCCCGCCCCACTTATAACCTTTCTGTGATCCAAAGTTCTTCAAAAAATGAAGCCATTACCATAGCCAAATACAATTAATAGGAAAATGAAATAATAAGTTTAAATATAAGAAATAGCATACTTAAAATTTTTTAAAAACTAAAACTAAAATAAAATGAAAAGATTGGGATATTAAAAAATTGAAAAATATTAAAAAAAAATTTTTGACATTATGCCTTTCATCACTGCAATATCTAGTGTCATGTCTGTACCGTGGCACCTTCCCCCACTCATTCCCCAGTGTCTCACTATTTTTAATTTTGTTTTCAAAGAAGTTTTAGTTCACAACAAAGTCACACAGAAAATACCGGAGACTCTTGCATACTCAACATCCTCCCCTTTTTCTCCCTGCCGTATTAATACCTTTTATATGTGGATGGTAACTTTGTTATAACTCATATACAAATAGTGAATCAAAGCTACCAAACATGGTCAATGGTTTACATATGGTTTACATTTTAGACCATACTTTTATAAATTTTGATGATATTTACCATGTCCTGTGACCATCATTGTAAGATCATGTCGAACACTTCCACTGCCCACTAAATACCCCCTGCTCTATTTATTCTATTCCTTCTTACCCCACCCCAGGGCCCACGGGCGACCCCTGTCTTCACTCCTTGGATGACAAGATTCATAGTTATATGCAACAAGACTGAGGTCTTGACACACAGGTTTGTCCTCCCCTATTAGGAACCACCCGTGCTCTCTAGAGACTCCCGCCTGTCTATTTGTGAACAAATAGATCCTCCCAAAGATGGGTGTCCAACTGTTTCCAGCTCATTATGTGGGTCTCCACCCAATGAAACAACACATTATGACAGAATGATCACCCACACACTTCCTAGAAGCCTGCTCTAGGTGCACCCTGTACTGAATGCCCCTCCACACACCCTAAACAGGTAACCCTTCCTTGCCATACTGCCATAAGAGCATTCCCAACTTTGTACTTTCAACCACATTCCCAAAAATCCCCAGTGTTCACCTGGCCTCTCTTCCAACCTCCACCTAGTAGCCTGGACTTTCCAACCCACCCTTTGCAATCTACCCACCAGTCAAACCTGCATCACCCAACCCAATAATATCACTGCTCTCCTATAATATCTCTTCAATATGCCACTACACACTTTCACCTTACCATAGAGTAAGTTCATATGGATGTTGGCTCACAACCTTCTTCTCTCTTTCTATAACTTTTAAACCTATATTCCAGACAATAGCTCTCTGAGTTTGCTCAATTTGCTTAAATCATATCAGTGAGGCCATGTACTGTTCATCCTTCAATGCCTTGCTTGCTTCAGTCAACATAAGGTCCTCAAGATTCATCCATATAATCCCGTGTGTTAGCAGTTTATTCTTTCTTACAACGGAATAATATTCCAATGAATTTATGTATCATATTTTGTTTATCTACTCATCTGTTGATGGGTACCTGGCTTGATTCCAACTTTTGGCAATAGTGAATAATGCCACTATGAAAATTGGTGTGCATGTATCTGTTCATGTCTTTGCTTTCAAATCTTCTGGGTATATACACAGCAGTGTAATTGCTGGATCATATAGAAGTTCTAGAGTCAGTTTTTTGAGGAAATGCCACAATGTCCTCCACAATGGCTGGATCATTCTACATTCCCACCAGCAGTGGATGAGGTTTCCCATTCCTCCACATCCTCTCCAACACTTATATTCCACTGTTTTTTTAATAGCTGCCAGTCTAATTGGTGTAAAATGGTATCTCATTGTAGTTTTGATTTGCACTTCCCTAATAGCTAGTGATGTTGAGTTTCTTTTCATGTGCTTTTTAGCCATTTGTATTTCTTCCTTGGAGAAGTGTCTTTTCAGGACGCTTGCCAATTTTCAATGTGTTGTTTGTCTTTTTATTTTTGGGGTGTAGGTTTTCTTTATATATGAAGGATATTAGACTCCTATCAGATATATGGTTGACAAATATTTTCACCCATTGGGTAGCCTGCCTTTTTACTTTCTTGATAATGACATTTGAGGTGCAAAAGTTTTTAATATTGAGGAAAGTCCCTTTATCTATTTTTACTCAGGTGGCCTGTGATTTGGTTGTGAAGTTCATGAAGCCATCTCCTATTACAAGGCACTTTAGATACTTCCCTACATTATTTTACAGGTCTTTATGGTCTTGGCTGTCATATTTAGATCTTTGATCCATCTTGATTTGATTTTTTAATAAAGTGTGAGATGGTGTTCCCCTCTTATCCTTTTGGATATGGATATCCAGTTCTCCAAGCACCATTTGTTAAAAAAGGCCATTCTCTCCCAGTTGAGTGGGCTTGGTGGCCTTATCAAATATCAGATTACTGTATATGCAAGGATTTATATCAGAATTCTCAATTCCATTCCATGGTCAGTATATCTATCCTTGTGCCAATACCATGCAGTTTTGACCACTGTTGCTTTGTAGTATATTTTAAAGTCAGATAGTGTGACACCTCAAATTTCATTTTTCTTTTTCAATATGTCTTTTGTGATTTGGGGCCTCTTACCCTTCCAAATAAATTTTGTAATTAGTTTTTCCAATTTTTAAAAAAATGCTGTGTTGATATTTATTGGGACTGCATTAAATCTGTAGATTAGTTTGGGTAGGATAGACATCTTAATGATGTTTAATCTTCTATCCATGCACAGGGAATATTCTTCCATTTATTTGTCTTCTTTGATTTTCTTTAACAGTGTTGTATAGTTTTCTGTGTATAAGTCCTTTACAGTTCAGTTAAATTTATTCCTAGGTAATTGGTTCTTATAGTTGCTATTGTCAATGGTATTTTTTTCTTGATTTCCTCCACAGATTGCTCATTATTAGTGTACAGAAATGCTACTAATTTTTGAGCATTAATCTTATTTATAGCTTGTGACTTTACTGAACTCTTTTAACAAGTTCTAGAAGCTTTGTTGTAGATTTTTCAGGGATTTCAATGTACAAGATCATGTCGTCTGCAAATAGTGAAATTTTTACTTCTTCCTTTGCAATTTGGATGCCTTTTATACCTTTTTCTTGCCTGAGGGATGGACCAAGTACTTCTAAGACAGTGTTAAATATGAGTGTTGATAGTGGGCATCCTTGTCTTGATCCTGATCTTGGAGGGAAAGCTTTTAGGATTTCACCACTGAAGATCATGTTAGTCATTGGTTTTTCATATATACCTTAAATGATGTTCTATTTATATCTTTTGCAATGCTTTTATCAGGAAAGGGTGCTGTATTTAGTAGAATGCTTTTTCTGCATCTACAGAGATGATCATGTGATTTTTTTTTTCCTTCAGTCTGTTTATGTGTTGTATTACATTGATTAATTTTCTTATGTTGAAACATTCTTTCATAACCAGGATGAAACCCACTTGATCATGGTGTTTAATTCATTTGATATGTTATTGAATGCAATTAGCAGGTATTTTGTTGATGATTTTTGTATCTAGGTTCATTAGAGTGAATAGCCTGTAATTTTCCTTTCTTGTGGCATCTTTGTTGGCTTTGGTATTAGGTTAATGTTGGCATAATACATAATAGAATGAGTTAGGCAATGTTCCTTCTATTTTTTGGAATAGCTTAAGCAGGATTGGTGTTAGTTCTTTCAGGAAGGTTTGGTAGAATTCACCTGTGAAACCTTCTGTTCCTGGAATTTTCTTAGTTGGGAGTTGTTTGATGAATAAATCTATCTCTTTACTTGTAATTGGAGTGCTTAGTTCATCAATTTCTTCTTTTGTCAATGTCAGCTGCTTTTGAGTTTCTAGTAATTTGTCCATTTCATCTAAATTGTCATTCTTGTTAGCATATAATTTTTCAAAGTATCCTTTTATAATCCTCTTAATTTCTGTTGGGTCAGAGGTGATATCCCCTTCTTCAATTCTTCTTTTTGGGATTTGCATCTGCTTTCTTTTTTTTCTCTGTTAGTCTGGCTAAGACTTTGTCAATTTTATTGTTCTTCTCAAAGAACCACCTTTTGGTTTTGTTTATTTTCTCTAGCTCATTCTTATTTTCTATTTCCTTTAGCTCTGCTCCAATCTTCATTATTTCCTTCTTTCTACATCATTTGGGATTAGTTTGTTGTTGTTTTTCCAATGACTTAAGGTGTGCAGTTAGGTCTTCGTATTTAGCTCTTTCCTCTTTTTTGATATATACATTTATGGCTATGAATTTCCCTCTCAGAACAGCTTTTGCTACATCCCATAGGTTTTGATATGTTGTGTTGTCATTTTCAATCGTTTCATTGTAGTTACTGATTTCTTTTGAAATTTCCACCTCAACCCACTGTTTGTTTAAGAGTGTGTTGTTTAACTTCCATATGTTTGTGCCTAATCTGATCCTCTGGACCTTACTGATCTCCAATTTCATTCTGTTGTGGTCAGAGAAATTACTTTGTACAGTCACAATCTTTCTGAATTCATTGAATTTTTTTCTGTGGCCTAGCAAGTGGTCTATCTTGGGATATGATCCATGTGCCTTGAGAAGAATGTATATCCCGCTGTATTTGGGTGTAGTGGTCTATATATGTCTATTAGGTCCAGATTCTCTAATCTATTAAGCAAAGTTTTTGTTTCTTTATTGATTCTTTGTTTATATGTTCTGTCTATTGGTGATTATGATGTACTAAATTCCCCCACTATAATTGTGGAGGTTATCTATTTCTCCACTTAGTTTTTCCAGGGTTTGCCTCATGTATTTTGAGGTGCCCCTGTAGGTGTATAAATGTTTATGATTGTTCTTTCTTCTTGAAAGATTACCTCTTTCACTAATATATAGTGTCCATTTTTGTCTCTTTCAATAGCTTTTCATTTAAAGAATATTTTGCCTGATAATAGTATAGCTACTCCTGTCTTTTTATTTGGTTATTGTTTGTAAGATATTTTTCCAGCCATTCACTTTCAGCCTCCTTGAATCCCTGGGTCTAAGATGGGTTTCTTGTACACAACATATGGATGAGTCATATTTCCTGATCCATTCTGCCAATCTGTGTCTCTTCACTGGTGAGTTTATTCTGTTAGCATTCAGTGTTATTATTCTCAATGTATTACTTACATTAGCCATATTATCTTTGGGTTTATATATGTCATATGTTGTTTATATTTATCTTTTTGTCTTTTTTAGTTGTTCTTACAATCTCATCCAGCTCTCTTCTGATTTTTCCTTTCAACCTTAGGAACTCCCTTTAATATTTCTTGAAAGGCAGGTTTCTTATTGGCATACTCTCTTAATTTCTGTTTATCTGTGAATATTTTAACTCTCCATCATTTTTTAATGCCAGCTTTGCTGGAGAGAGAATTCTTGGCTGGAAGTTTTTTTTTTTCACTTTTAGTACCTTAACTATGTCATACCAGTGCCTTCTTGCCTCCATGGTTTCAGATGGGAAATCAACATTGAATCTTATTGAGCTTCTCTTACATGTGATGATTCTCTTTTCTCTTGCTGCTTTCAGTATTTTCTCTTTTTCTAGAGCATTGGACAGTTTGAGGAGTATATGTCTTGGAGTAGGCTTGTTGGGATTTATACTGTCTGGGATGCGCTGTGCTTCTTGGACTTGTATATACATCTCCCTCAATAGGGTTGGGAAGTTTTCAGCCATTATTTCCTCCAACACTCCTTCTGTCCCCTTTCCTTTCTCTTCTCCCTCTGCATTTTGTGTTGTCATTCAAACTCCTAAGTTTTTGTTGGATTTTTTTCTATGTTTTTATCTATCTGTTCGACTATCTGTTTGATTTCAGACATACTGTCTTCCACATCACTAGTTCTTTCCTCTGCCAGTTCAATTCAACTGTTGTGTGCTCTCGGGGTATTTTTGATTTCTTGGATTGTGCCATTCATCATCATCATATCTGTTATCTTTTTATGTATGTTTACAATTTTTTCAGTATGTTCTCCCAGTATCTTCTTAATATCCTTAATCTCTTCCTTTATTTCACTAAGTTGGTCCATAATATTTGTTTGGGCAGCTTTGATTAGTTGTTAAATGTTCTGCTCCTCTTCCTCGTTTTTAATTTGTTCATTGCCTGGGCTATGTCTTTCTGTTTCTTAGTGTGATTTGTAATTTTTTATTGCCCTCTGGTCATCTTTTTATCTTGATATGTTTATTCAGTTGGTTAGCTTCTTTATTGACTCTGTGGTTTTATTTCATTAATTTTGTGTGTGTGTGTTACAGTTTCTCTTTGTCTCTTTGCTCTTCTTATTTTATTTCATTGCTGTTGCCTATGTTCCTTTGGAGGAAAAACTTAGGGCCAGAGAAAGTATAAGAGGTAAGAAAAGTAAAAGGATAATAGTTATAATAGTAGTAATTGTTGAAAAGGAACCAGTGTAGTGTAATAGGAATAGAAAAGTGGTGCACCAGCAGTGAAATGGGAAACCAAATAGAGAAAAAAATATATAAGCTGAATGAAAAGGCCAATATAATGAGGACAGAGGGATGAGAGAGAAAAAAAAAGACAAAAAGAGAAAAAGGTCATAAAAGAAAGAAAACAGTATAGATGAGGTAGAAATAAAAATCAGAAAAATTGGGGACTAAAAAAAGAGATGTAGAATGTAAGAAAAACAACAGAAAGCAGAAGATAAAATGATGAGGGAAGGAAAAGGGATAGCCTTGGTGTACAAAATCAGTATACACAGAACAAGGGAAATAAGTAAGAAGAAACACAGTAACCAAGAAGGTTATTTGCCCTTTTTCCCTCAGGCAGGTTAGATCCCCTGCTGTCAGCTGGAGTGGTGCTGATCTCAGCCTTTCTCCTCCTCACTGATGTAATTCCTCTCTTTACCTAGGTGGCTGGGCATGACCTCCTACCTGAGATGATCGCCCTCCCCTCTCCCTGTCGATTTAGGGTACCTTCTGAAATTCAAGTGCAGCCCAGCTGGCGAAACTCACTGTAAAAAAATCACTCTACACTCTTTCAGACCCTTCTTCCTCACAGAGAATCTGCCATCACACTCTCATTTGGAGCAGGGGGGCAGGGGTTATGCTTATGCACATCTCAGCAGCATCCCATTGACTACTGCAATAAATATTGCATCTGTGCTTTCAGAAGCTCTTCCAATTATGTTCTAGTTTCACAGAAAATGGAGATGGTGTTTTTGTTTCTCATTATCCTTGCAGCTTCTAGATGGTTTCCAAAAAAGGTTGGGGGTGTAAACTTTGGACCACCATCTAAAGTACTAAAATAGTTCACTTTTACTCTCAACCAAGGGTTTTCTTAAAAACTTAATAATTACTAAGACTTGGAACAAATAGGTGGCGATCAGGAGAGATAAGAAGGGAATAACAAGCAGAGAAAGAAAGGGCGGAGATAGAGGACAAGGAAGAAACAAGACAACAACAACTCGTTTTTGTTTTTTTTTTAAAGGCAGCAGGAAAAAAAACCACACAAAACACGGGAAAAAAAAGTCTTTCTTATACCCCTAAGGATCTTCTCAGGCTGCTGGTGTTCCTCAATCACTCACCCTGCAGCCTGCCCTCTGCAGGTTTTAAACTTGGTTTTAGTGAGTAAAGTAAGGGAAATAAAAGAAAATAAACTTTCTTTTTTTAAAAATAAGAGATCCAAGAAAAGCTAATACAAAGAAAATGTCTCTATGTTCCCTGTCATAAATTTTCACCAGGATGTCTGATAACCTGGTGAATCTCTTCCCAAGGAATAGCCAGAAATTGAACCAGGGACCTTAATATGTTAGGCAGGAATTCTCCCACTGAGGTATTCTGGGTCCTGTTATTTGTTCTTTTCCATTATTCATCTTTAAAGCATATGATTTTTCATAGAGGAGTTATTTGTAATATATTTATGTGGAAAAATTGTTCAGGGCTATATTATAGGTTATCACAGAGTTCTGATGTGAACTTGTTTATTTTGAGAAAGCAAAATGTCATGTCAGCTGTGGGGCTTTCTTGTACACAATCTGTGTTTTTCTACCACAGCCACAGAGTCAATCTGCTTCCTGCAAATATGGCTTACTGTATTTACACACACAGTCTGAACTCTTCTGAAACACTGAACTGATTGGTACAGGAAACTCCTGCCAACAGAACTATTGCAATCATGAAATTTTGATTTTGTAGATTAAAATATGCCTACACATGCAGAAAACATTATTTTCTGGCTCTTCTGGGCTCTGAAGCCACAGTGACCTTTTCTGATCTCTTCTGATGTGCACATATAGGCAATCATCAATTCTTTTATTTTTTTTAATTTTATTTATTTATTTTAAGGAAATTTAGATTATATAAATGTTACATAAAATATATAAAGGATTCCCAAATGCCTCACTCCTTCCCCCTCCCACACTTTCCCACATTAACAACATCCTTCATTAGTGTGATAGATTTGTTACAACTGATGAACACGTATTGAAGCATTGCCACTAACCATGGCTTATAGTTTATTATAGTTTGCACTCTGTCCCACACAATTTGGTAAGTTATGACAAAATATATAATGGTCTGTATCCACTATTACAATGTCATGTAATAAATTCCCTCATATTACACCTATTTTTCCTTCTTCATCCCCTCAACCTTCAGTAGCCACTCCCTCCACATCAAAGATAAAAGTTCTTCTTTTGCTACAACAACAATAAGTCATTAGTAGAATAATAGTAAGTCTACTTTAGTCCATTGTTCTTTCTCCAATTTTGAGGATTTTGTGATGGTGAAGCCTACTCTGCCTCTAATTGAGAAGAAGCTTAGATCACATGGGACAAATGGATGGAACTATCTTGCTTAGAGTTGCAGACTCTTTCTGTTCCTTGGGATGGTCATTACCCATCATCATCACCTTGTTAGTTGTCATGGAAGAGTCCAATGAACTGGAGAGTAGGTGATGCAACTCCTGAGATTCAGGGCACAACTGGCACATGAATGGACCAAATATTTAAGTCTCTTTGACATACACCTATCAAATCTAGTACTAACTATATGTTCAAGTAGAAGGGGAAGAAAAGCTATCTGTAGGGAAACCACAAATGTGTCCAATCCGGTCACACTGGGGATGGCGTTGTGTATATGAGGAGTTCTATAGTCTCTACATGCCTCTTCTGTAGCATAAAGCTTCTTTGAAGATAAAATTATAACAGAAGACACTGGGGGAATATATGGTAGAAAATGTCACTGTGCATACAAGACAACATATCTTACAGTGATAAAAGTCATAATGTCTAAAAAAACCTTTTTATTATTTAAGTTGTTAAGTCTTTGTATTTTATGTGCTATTTTTAAAAATATCTTTTATTTCATTTTCTTATTTTTATTTGGTTATTTTCTTGGCTTCATCTTTGGAGAGGTATTGGTCACAGAAGGATCACAACTGTGGCAGGGGAGGAACACTGGTGTGGTGAGTCAGTGATGGGAAATGCATGGGAGGGTGTTCATCCGGGACATGCTTCTAAGGCATATGAATGCATTCAAGTGATCATATGGCATTGCCATGGTGGGTGGAGATCCACACAATAATGAAAAAAATATTGAATTCCCATCCTGGGGAGCTCTGCTGCATCCTCCAATAGGACAACATGAATCCCCTGAGTATAGGGGCAATGCCTAGTGAAGGAGAACAGACCATTGTGATGGGTCCTTGATATTGATGATTGTACTTATGAATCGTTTCTTTTGAAATTGCAACTTAGCCTAATATTATATGTTGCCTAAGAGTTATCTTCTGAAGGCCTCCTTGATGTTCAAATGTGGCTTCTATCTAAGCCAAACTCAGCATATAAATGCTCTACCTTCCCCCTGGACATGACCCCTGGGGATGAGCTTCCCTGAGGGATTACCACCAAGTACCAAATAGCAATGCACCTGGAAAAAGACCTTGACCATAAGGAGAAAATGGTAAATACAAGTGAGTTTTTATGGCTGAGAGATTTCAAAGTGGATCAGGAGGGCACTCCAGAGATTATGCTTATGCACATCTCAGCAGCATCCCATTGACTACTGCAGTAAATATTGCATCTGTGCTTTCAGAAGCTCTTCCAATTATTTTCTACTTTCACAGGGAGATGGTGTTTTTGTTTCTCATTATCCTTGCAGCTTCTAGATGGTTTCCAAAAAGTTTGGGGGTGCAAATTGGACCACCATATAAAATACTAAAATAGTTCACTTTTTCTCTCAACCAAGGGTCTTCTTAAAAACTTAATAATTACTAAGACTTGGAACAAATAGGCGGCGATCAGGAGAGATAAGAAGGGAATAAGAGAGCTAGATGAATGCTTGTGTTTTCAGGTTCATGTTATTTTCCCATGGCAAGAATATATTTTTAGCTCTCCAGGTACAAAACTTCACTCAGGTGACCTCAGGGAATAAGGTTAGGGAATGCGGCAAAAAAAAAAAAAATGGAAAACATAAACCCAATAAACTCAGCTATGAACAAATTTCAGGATCAAAACAAAACACTTATTAGTTTAGGATGTCTTGGAGAAGGGCTACGGAACCTCAAGTAACTCACTGTTTAAAAATCAACTTATATTCTTATAAAACACCTTTATCATATTAAAAGTGAATATTCCATGCTATTTGATGTTTGTAAACATGCTGTTTGTAGAACTGGTTGAGATATAGAATCTTCCCATTACTCCAGGTAGTCTCTGATTGCATTTGGCAGTCAAGCTTTCACCTCTTCCCCCATAAAACCACTTATTTTTTATCATCATTGTTTAGTTTGGACAGTTCTGGAACCTCATAAAAATGGAACCTTTCAGTTCATTCACTTTTATGTCTTTTTTCTTTTGCTCAAAAAATTATCTCTGAGATACTTCCTTGTTGTTGTATGTACCTGTAGTTCATTCTTTTTTATTGCTTTATAGCATTGCAATTTATGACTATACCACAATTTATTGATCTGTTCTCCAGTTGAAGGACATTTGATTTCTTTTTGGTTTGGAATATTATAAGTAAAGCGGCTATGAACATTATTGAACAAGTCATTTGTGGACATTTGTTTTCAGTTTTCTTGAGTAAATCAAGCAATTACTTTTCTGGGTCATGTGGTAAATATATGTTTAATTTTACAAGAAACTGCCAAATTCTTATCCAAAATGATGGTCATCTTTTTCATTTTTCAAAAATGAAGTCCCAGTTGTTCCATTTTTGCCAACAATTGGTACTCTTTGTGTTTATACATTTTGTCCTTTTTGCTGGGTCCCAGGAGGAAGACCCCATGCTGGCCATGATCACCTATGTGGGGCTGGGGATTTCCCTGTTGTGCCTCTTCCTGGCCGCCCTCACCTTCATCCTCTGCAAAGCCATCCAGAACACCAGCACCTCACTCCACCTGCAGCTCTCCATCTGCTTCTTCCTGGCCCACCTCCTATTCCTCACAGGGATAGACTGAACCAAGCTCAAGGTACCTATGGTGTCACCAAAAAATGTGTTATATCCACACAGTGAAATATCATTCAGCTATAAAAAGTAATGACGTTCTGATCCATGAAACAGCATGGATGAACTTTAAAGACATCACGCTGCTTGAAATAAGCCAGACACAATAAGATAAATAATGTATGATCTTGCTTATATTAAAAAGGTAGAAGAGGACTATTTCATTAGTCAGATAGTAGATTACATGTTACCAGGGGCTAGAGGAGGAGAAGGAGAAGGAGAAGGGGGGGCATTATTGCTTAATGGGTGCAGAGTTTCTGTTTGTGGTTTGATAAAGCTGGGCAATGGATATTAGTAATGCATCATAATTTTGAGGATAATGCCACTTAATAGTAGACTTTAAAGTGTTAAAATGGCAAGGTTTGAGTTGTATAAATGATAGTTTTTTATATTAAAAAAAAATACACACACTTCCTTGCCCAAGGGAATATTTGATAACTTAGTAAAATGACCTTGGGTTCCACAAAAGGTTAGAGGAGTAAGTAGCCAAATTCACATTGTCTGACTCAACTAGAAAAATAATTCTCTCTTGAAATCTCCTTCATGTTTCCCAAAGGCAGGATATAAGAGAAATCCTAGGTTCACACTCACACCGTCACTCTTGCTCTGGGTGCCTCTCACTTCTCCCCCAGGTACTGTGCACCATCATCACTGGTGCCCTCCACTACCTCTACCTGGTGGCCTTCACCCCTTCCTCATGGCACAGAACATGATGGTGTCAATTACTCAAGTGTCAGCAGATTCAGGAGGAAGCCCATATTCCCTGTGTGTTACAGAGCCCCAGCTGTGCTTGTGGCCATTTTTGCAGCATCCAGGCCTCACCTTTATGGAACACCTGCACAGTAAATGCAAATTCCACCTGCCCGTATCCTATCCAGCATGACCGAGACCACCAGTACAACTCATATAGCATTTTAGTTTCACCAGAATATTATAGGAAGAATAAAACTAAATAACCACTCCAAAAACATCTTCCTGATAAAAGATAATATTGAGGTGATTGTTGGTAGATCATTTAGATTTTAATTATTTGAAATATTGTGACAATGCTCCAAAATGTGTTCATCAGTTGCAATGAATGTACCACACTAATGAAGAATGTTGTTAATCTGGGAAAATGTGGGAGATGTGGAAACCAAGGCATAAGAGAATCCCTGATATTTTTTATGTAACCTAAGTATCTTTTAAAAAAATAAGTGTAATGTGGTATTTTCAGGACATTGGAATTGTCCTGAATGATATTGCAGTGTTGGATACAAGTTATTATATATCTTTTCATAACTTACAAAAATGTGTGGAAGAGAGTTTAAAGTATAATATAAACCGTAATCACACTTAGTGGCAATGCTCCAATATTTGTACATCAATTGTAACAAATGTACCACAGTAATGGAGGATGTTCTTAATGTGGAAAAGTGTGGGAGGGGGAGTGGTTAGGGCACATGGGAATCCAGTATATTTTTGATGTATCATTTATTTAATCTAAAGCTTCCTTTAAAATAAAAAAAAAAAACCTTTTAAATAAAGAAACAGAAAAATCAGGAAGAGGAGCTGTTGTAGCTCAGTAGTTGGTAACCTGCTTCCCATGTACAAGGTCCCAGGTTCAATACTCAGTACTTTCTAAAAACAATAAAAAAAATAAATAAATGAAAAAACCCACTTGGAGGAGCTGGTGTAGTTCAGTTGTTGAGGTCCCAAGTTCAAACCCTGGCCCTGCTAACCCCCCCAAAAAAAAACAAAAAACCAGGCAACTGCCCACTTTGAATCAGATGCCTTAGTTTGAAGACCTGTGCCTTAGTAGATTTCTCTTCCATTCTTCCTTGTGGATACACCAAACCCTTTTGGTGGTTCTCACATCTCCTTCTGATTCACCAATTTCCCTAACTTGGGATCAAGTTCCAATTCTGTCATTTCTTTCAGTGTGGACTTGAGTTACCAACTCTGTTTCCTTAAGCCTGTGATGCCTGACATGTGGCAGTCAGAATTCCTATGTCATTAAATAACACATGTAAGCCCTTCCTTTGCTCTGTCAGGTTACTGTAATCATTCACTATTAATTTTTTTTTTACCATCTTCTTGCCTGACCCAACATTTTTTGCCTAGCCTACATCTATTCATCTTGTATATCTCAGCTAAAACCCAAATCCCTCAAAGAATGCTTCCCAATGATCTGAACTTCCTATAGCCAGAGTAGGGTGTGGATCCAGCTACACATTCTCATAGCTCCACTTCCTCCAATCATAAAACTCATCAATGATTGTTACTGTTGTTTATCAGCCTTCCCCTCTTAGCTAGCATCTCCCTAAAGACTGAGTCAATTTACTTTAATTACAATAGAATCTTTGGAACAAAATGCATATCCTGACACAGAGGAGACAATTTATAAATTTAAATTAATGATAAATTAATGTATTCATCTATTCTTTTTTGTTTTGTTTATTAAGTAGTCTTATTAAGATATATTCACATACCATAAGATCTATCCAAAGTGTATAATCAATGGCTTTTAGTATAATCACAATTCATCACCTCAAAATGTTCATCATCTCAAAAATTTTAGAACAATTTCATTACTCCAAAAAGAAAGACTCCACACCCCTTAGCATTCCTTCCTCAACCCTAAATAACCACTTATCTAATTTCATCTTTATAAATTGATGTATATTTACATTTTATATAAATGTAATCATACAATATATAGTACTCTATATCTGATCTCCTTCACCTAGTATAATTTTTTTTGTCTGAAATTAACATTTTGTACTAGTAGCCTACATTTGTTAACCTTCAAACAAAAAGGGACTTATATATGCCATTTTACTCATATTCATATTTCACATAATGTATTTATATTTCACATAATATATTTAGTTCATAATAGGGAAGCATAAAGTATTTGCCCTTTTGTGTCTGGCTTACTTCACTCAAGATAATGTCCTCAAGATACATCCATGTTGTCATATGTTTCACAACTTCATTTCT
>JAQZBX010038120.1:0-23527 GCA_029593785.1 Cabassous unicinctus | reverse complement strand
GATACTCCTTTTTTTTTTAAAAAAAAAAAACAACAAAATTTTATTTTTAAAGAGGTTTTAGATTACAGAAAACTTACATTGAAAGTAGTATGAGGAATTCCTGTGTACCCTCCTCCCTCTCCCACATCATCCCCTATTTTTAAAAAAATGTAGCGGTACAATTTATTATGATGTATCTGTAAAAGCCACTCATTAAAAAAAAAAAAATGTACATTTAAAAAATGACTCACTTGTGGTAGGGACCAGCCTACCTACAGTAATAACCTGAAAAATAAAACCATCATTGTGACATTTATCAGTACTTCAAGCATCTAACAAATACTGAAGGAGGCAACTACCAATGTTATAACTTCTTTAAGCCAAAAACTTAAGCACAAATCAGAATTAAGAGAAACTTCAGAATGTTCACATTTGCATGCATTTTTGGCTAAACTTTCAAAGATTCCACATATAACACAACCACAACTTTGAATCAAAATGAATATTAAAAACATTTAATGCTTGTGACAAACTTATTCTACAGAAGCAAGGAAAACAGAGTGAATAGTAAGAGCAGTATATTTCTAGGAGAGAAAGCAAATCACTTATTTCCTTTATCATAAAACAAAAGTCGATGAGTCAACATTTTAATAACACTGACCAAGTTATTTACTATTCAAGAATTTGCTTTTCAAGTTTTCTTTAAAACGTATCCATCCATATATTTGGATTAAATTAAATTTATGCATTAAAAACATTTTGCTCAGAATTCTAATCTTATGTATAAACCATAACTTATCAAAGCATAGTCCAAACACTATACAATAATGCTACCATTTAGGTTTATATGCTTCATCTGAAAAACTTATCTTACAAAAAGGAGCTTTGCCCTGTTTCTCCAGAATAAATGTCCCTATGTCTAAAACTTTAAATGATAATGAAAAAAGACAGATGCATATAATTCATGCTATGCATTTTCCTTCATTGGGCTTTGATAAAAACAGAGCCGTCTGATGTTAGAGCACCATCTTCCTTCTCAGTTATAGTTTCTACAGTTCTAGAAGCAGACACAATAACCATTATTTATTTGTTGAAGTTGTCTTCTGTTTCTTAACAGTAGCTGCGCAAACAGCAACAGTCTCATCATATTCAGAGTCATAGTCAGGAATTGACTTTGGTGAGAAATCTATTCTGCTGATGATCACTCTTTTTAATCCTTTGTGCCAATTTCTGCTGCTCCTGGAGTATTCTTGCCCAAGAAAGGTCTTCTTTCCATATTTCAGGGTTCATCAGATAGATGTGAAGGGCTACTTGATAACTTCAAGTTGCTTCATCCATTTTGTCCTTCGACTCTACGTTGTCATATTGTTCTATTGTCTATTGGCCCCCCTCCTTTTTTTTTACTTTCAGGCTGCAGCACCCCCTTCAGGATGTCTTGCAAATCTGGTCTTTTAGTAACATATTCCATCAGTTTTTGTTTGTGAAGACTTTAAACTCACCCTTATTTTTGAAGGACAGCTTGCTGGATACAGAATTCTTGGCTGGCAGTTTTTCTCTTTCAGTACCTTAAATACATCATACCACTTTCTTCTCTCCTCCATGGTTTCTGAGGAGAGGTTGGCACTTAAGCTTATCAAGTTTCCCTTGTACATGATGCTTTTCTTTTCTCTCTTTGCTTTCAGAATCCTCTCTTTATCTCTTGATATTTGCCATTCTGAATAGTAGCTGTCTTGGAGTAGGTCTATTCGGATTTATTCTGTTTGGGGTGCATTGTCCTTCTTGGATATTGATATTTATGTCCTTCAAAAGGGTTGGGAAGTTTTTGATCATTATTTCTTCAAATATTCTTTCTGCCCCTTTTCCATTCTCTTCTCCTTCTGGGACACCAATAATGAGAATGTTTGTGCATTTTGCATCGTCATTCAATTCCCTGAGACTCCGTAACATTTTTTCCATTCTCGTCTTTCTGTTTTCCTGTCTTTTCCAAATCAGATGTTCAGTCTTCGAAATCACTAATTTTGTCTTCAAGCAATTCAAATCTGCTCTTATGTGCCTCTAATGTATTTTTAATCTCGTCCATCATGTTTTTCATTCCCATAAGCTTTGTTACTTTTCTTTGCAGGCTTTCAGATTTTTCTTTATGCTCTCCCTGTGTCTTCTTAATATCCTTTATTTCTTTAGTCATATTTTCTTTAAAAATTTTGAAGTGATTTAGGAGAGTTGTGTGATTATCACTGATTAATTGTATTAAATCCTGTATTTCTTTAGGATATCTGGTTTGTTCTTTTGGCTGGGCCATCTCTTCTGTTTCCTAGTATGGCTTGTAATTTTTTGCTGATATTTAGGTATCTGAATATGTTGGTGAATTTACTCTGATGGCTAATAACTCTCTTTCCTATTTTTTTTTCCACAGCTCTTCTTTGATATTTGGTTCTATTTATTCTCAGTCTTTAAAATCGCCCAGCTTAAGTTTTCAAAATCAGGCCAGGGACTAACTAGTTGGGCACAGATTTTCTCCCAGGGGTTGGATACAGACTGTGCTGAACAGTTTTTGTCCATGCAGTTTCCAGACCAGCCAGCAGGTGGCACTAATCAGCACTCTTTTCCATGGAGGTGTTTCAGTCTCTGCTTTCCTGTGTTTACTCTCCAGATTGGAGATTCAGAGCAGGCTCTGCTGGCCGAATTTACTGAAGAAAAGCCCCCTGACTCCCCCTCCCTTTTCCTTTAAAACAGCTGACAGGGAGGTAGATGTCTTCTCCCCTCTCAGTCAGCTACAGTCAGCCAGGGTTTTACCCCAGCTTAATATCTGGGGGTGGTAGAGGGGAGCCCTTCCTGGCCATCACTGGAGCTTGGTGACTCATGTTTGTTGTTTCAGCTTCTTTGTCTCTCTGTCCATCACCCTCCTGGGAGTCGTGTAGCACTCTCCTGGTCTGCTGCCCCCAAAGCAGGTCCCTCAGACAGCTTATGGCTCTTTCCCTGTTGTTTTTGTGAGAGCATTCAGCTCTCCCTGTTAGTCTGTTGCCATCTTCCCTAGATCTTTCTGTGACTATATTTTAACAAACCATTGATCATTCTGTAATATATTATGTGATGATTAAGTGATATCTTAGCAAGAGCTATTTTGTTCCAGCTTTTCTGGAAGTTTATTGCTGTTCTAAATCACTCTTAAAATCTCCAGTCTCTACAATGGGTAGAAAATCATTCTAATTATTGTGGTAGAAGTATTTCAAAGAGAGACTTTTTTTTTTTTTTTTTTAGATTCTTTGTAGATTTGATAGCTAATAGGAAGGGTGAAAAGTGACCATAAGAATTTTTTACTTAGGGTCTGGAAATAGAGACTTAAGGTGACAAAGAACACGTTTCCTAAAGAGAATATGGTCTTGAATTGTTTGTGTATTCGGTTATAGAATGTTAATATGCTAATAAGTCATTTTCCAATTTCTGGAGAATTGGTTGGCGTAATGAAAAGAACAACTGATCATTTTTATTTGCCTTTTTAAGAAAATTCCTCAGGCAATTACATTTCACTGAATTATTGAACACAAGCTTTACAAGTAGGAATAAGGGTTTTTAGTTTATGGCAAACAAAAACCAATAACAATTTGAAGAACTAGATATTAGATTTAGTAGATTATTTTCAAAAGCAAGCAACCTGAAATCCTTTTAACATTAATTGTGTGATATATAATTTTACCCAAAAAAAGAAAAATTTCATTTTATTTCTCTATTTTTCTATTAGCTTTTATTAAAAACTTAAGTGTCAGAATATATATTGAGGACCATAACAACATCTTTATTCTGATTTAATAATTCTGATGCTTGGAAAAATCCAGCAGAAATATTTTTAAGAGAAGAAGTACCCCTCCCACTTGAAAGAACTGTACATGTAACAATAAGGGAATGAGTAAATTGTGAGCCAACTTGATGGAATATTATATAGCTGTTAAAGGTAGTAATTTTGAAAAACCACTAGAAACATGGAGAAAATGTTTATTATAGTTTATTTCAAAAACAAAAATAAAACCAGAATACCAACTTTGTTTTTAGAAAGTTGGACATTGAATACCCAGGGTCCTTAGCCAATTTGGATTCCCTAAACACTATTAGTGTCCCTTGAATCCTATTCTGTAGGTTCCTAAATACAGTTTGATACTCTCATGTACTATGATCAGAAGAGATGGGTGAATGCAAAAGAGAAGGGTGGAAAGTCAATAGCCCTTATTTGTAGGATTTTCTATGGGAAAAGATAGCTTTAAGTGTTTATGTTTGAGCCTGAGAGATTTCTTAATTGAGTGACTGTGAATTCTAAATGTATTGTGACTTAATTTCAGGATAAGGGAGATCTTGAAGGCATCCCGAAAATTGCAAGGTGACCCAGATTTGCCGATGTCTTTTACTTTGGCCATAGTAGAGTCGGATTCCACAATAGTTTATTATAAACTTACTGATGGATTTATGCTGCCAGACCCTCAGGTCAGTTTTGAAGTAACTGTCAATAAACAGTGAAAAAAGGGGGAAATTGTGAGATGATGTAAAGTGAATCAAGCCATTCATAGAACTACTGCTTCCTTCACAATATGAAGAAATTCAATAAAGGAAATATGTTTTCGTACCTCAGAAAAATGACTATATTTTCTTCAAAGTAACATGTTCTTGGTTATTTTTGTAAAAATAATTTGATTTTCCTTCTCTGTGGAGAAGTTCATAGTTACCAAGAATACTTCATGAAATGATTATACATTTAATTATTTAATGGATAACTGAAGTAGAATGTAAAGGCTAATAATAGTTTTAACCTAAAGAACATGTCTTTAGGAAGTGTTACATTGGTTGACATTTTGATAGGAACATTCTAATAAAATAAATGTGTTATATATTATTTCTTTCATACTTTTGTTGGTATAATCGGGATAATTATATTAAATGTTGTCTTTCTAACTTTGCTTTTAAATTACATTATATACTGGGAAAAGATCCATCCTGTTTTTTTGTGTGTTTATGTTGCAGAATATTTCACTTAGAAGATGACAGCTATACTTCCCAAAGCTTATTTTATTCATACAAGATTGGATTTGAGACCGATCAGCCTGCTTCATCTTTTATCTCAGAGATAGTCGGGGTTGACTTCGCTGGTCCATTCCATAGGTTTTCTTTCTGAAGAATAAGAATTTCCCAGATAGAAAAGTGTTTTTTGTTTTTTTTTGTTAAAAATATAGGGTAGTTACTCTAGAACTTTCTTATATGGATACAGTGTAATTACAGTTGTATACAGGTTAATGCCAAGGATATGTTCAGAGGGTTGGAATGAGTCTTTCTCCTGTCATCCCACACTCATAGCTGCCTCTTTGTTCACTGCTGCCACAGCTGGCTCATTGATGAGACTGCCACCTCTTTCCCCTACTCAACTCTCCATGTGCCTCTTGGCCTGTGTAACTAGCTTGGAATAGTGTTTCATATATACTTTAATACCTTGAGAGTTTACTTCTGTCTGCTTTTTCATCCCTCACTTTAAATAAAAACCAAATATAAACTTAAATGTCTAGGTTAACAGGGACAAGAGAAGTGCTACCTACAAGAGTACTGGACCTTCCTTTCCGTTCTTATGGCCACCAACAACTCTTTATTATATCATACCTAGAATATTACAAGAGAGATAGTATGGGATAGTATATCAGCCTTAAAAATACCTTTATTATCTAAACCCAGTAATTCCACTTTTGTTACTCACTCCCAATTAAGTTGTCCAAACTGAAATGTTATATGCACAAAGATGTTTCAAGTAGCATTACTTGTAATAGCCCAATTATAAACTACTTGAAAATTTAGGGCAGGGGTCAGCAAAATTTTTCTCTAAAGGGCCAGATAGTATGGCTTTGCAGGCCACACAGTCTTGTCGCAACTATTCAACTATGCTGTTTGTAGCACAAAAGCAGCCATAGACAATGTGTAAACAAATGGACATGGCTATGCTCCAATGAACTTGATTAACAAATGTGGGGGTCATATTGTGCCACCCCTGCTCCAGGGCAAGGGTTGGCCAATCTGTTCTTTATAGATCAGATAGTAAATATTTTAGGCTTTGTGAGCCATGTACGATCTGTTACATATTCTGCTTTTTTTCCTTACAACCCTTTAAAAAATGTAAAAATTATTTTTAGCTTGTGGACTGTATGAAAATAGACCCTGGGTCCAATTTAATCCATGGGCCATAATTTGCAAACCCTTGCTCTAGGGGGATAGTCAATAAACAAATATATGTATACCCCAAATTAGTAATGAATATTATGAAAAACACGAGAAAATGTTATATTAAATAAAAAAGCAATATATAAAGAAGTATATGAATGGGTATGATTATGGCTGCAAATAACACACCAGCATATTAAAAAAATGATAAATTAACTGTGATTTTAGTGGAATAGCAGGGCAGAAAATGGATGACTTTGTCTTTTTGCAATATTTCAGTTTTTACTTGGTCTGTTTAGTTTTATAATAAAAATGTTTTAAACTTTAAAAGTTATATTGAAATCTGTATTATTGTTGCACAACAGTGTTATCACAAGCTTAACAGCTTAAACAGCACATATTTTTTATCTCACATTTTTTGTGCATTAGGAATACAGGTACAGGTTAGTTGGGTCCTCTGCAAGGCTAGGCCAGGGATGCGGTCTTATCTGAGCTTTGGGGGAAGGACCCACTTACTCATGGTTGTTAGCTGGTTCCTGTTGATGGAAGGCCACTCTCAGCTCTGTGCCACATGGGAATTCCCAGCATGGCTTGTTGCTTTCTCAAAGCCAGTGAAGGAGAGAGTCTCTCAACAAGATGGACTTTCTAATCTTCGTAACATAATCACGTACCTCTTTTCACCTTTGCCATGTTCTGTTGGTTAGAAGCAAGTCACAAGTCCCTCCCACACTCATTTCATAGCTATTTACTCTAGAAAACATCAATAACAAGAATGGAAAAATGACAAAAATTAGGAACCTTGAAAAATGATAGAAAGCATGGTACTTGGCCTGTAGTAGTTCCTGATACCTTTCTTTTAGTGTATTTGGATTTTGCCTTTTTTCTACATAGAGGGTCTTGACAACTCCTTCAGACTCCCTCTGCTTTCCCAGAAAGCCTTAAGATCCAACTATTCAGAACAGTATATGTTTGTGCCTCTATGAGGCAATTTGCAGATCTAAGGACCCTAAAACAGTTTATGGTCAGTTCTTAGGGTTTTGGCCATTTGATCCTTTTGAGGCTTTTCATCATACCTCTAGAAAGACAGCATGAATTTTCAGAAAGAAGTGTCAGTCTTAATGAATGTCAGATCTGTGTGTCAGATTTGACTGGTCTTAGCCAGTGGGCCCCTAGACCAAAAATTTATTTAGGGGTTGATTATGAATGGAGCTTTCTTAAAGAAATCTTTAAAACTAGGTCTCAATCCCATTGTATGTTCTGGGATGTTTACTGTATTTCAGAATGTTCCCTATATACTTGATCAAAGATGTTCTTGTCCAAAGTCAGATGTCAACTAAGTGAATAATAATTCCAGAACAGTTTGGAAAGGGAGTCAACCTAGCTGTGTCTATCCCATTTAAATGAAAAACTTGTTAAAGTGATTTGCTTGATGAAGTGATTTTTGTAATTGCATTTACATTTGTCTTCCTTATTAGACTATGAGCCCCTTAAAAACGGGAAAGGAACCGTGTCACATGTATCAATATCAATCTATCTGAATGTCTGTCTATCTCTCCATCTATCTATCTGTCTAATCGATATCTCCCACCTTCCACAATACCTGGCATATAGTAGTCTCTCAAAAAGTATTTGGTGAATGAATGAATGCATGAATGCTGATTGTAGACATGCTGATATATATGGTAACTTACTTTTTGCACCAAGACAAATTAAAATTACCTATTTGGACACCAGAGGGCACTGCTAGATAAGCACAAAATTTTCATACTTTAAGTGGATTAGTTTAAGAAATTGTGCTCTTGAAATTTTATTTTCAATCTTCCGGGGAATAGCATAAATAAAAATATAAATAAATTTTACGTGCTCACACCCCCTTTTTCTTTCTGGCATTCCTCTAAAATTACACTCTGCTGACATTAAAATATGTGACTTGATTCATCCTTTGTTGAAAATGGAGATCTATATTTAAAAGTAAAAGCTGTTTAGGTGGGTGTTTTTTTTCTAGACTAAGGTTTTGTTCCTTTCTATATGAAATTATGCATTTAATTTTTTCCTCACAAAAGCCAAATTTATTAAATGAATTTCAGGACCAGATCACATAGCCAGAGACCCCAGTTCTGAAATACTCACTGTACTGGCTAAAATACTAGAGGTAAAAGACAAATTGCTGCCGTAATACATACGAACTTTTCTATAGTAGCGGCAACACATGTGAATGCTTCAATAAAATGGGAGGCAGGAAAGAGGGAAAGGGTGGGTGATGATTTTTCTCTGGCGCTTCTTAGCCTTTCTTTTCTGGAGCCTCTGTTTAGTGCACCCTCTTGATTAGGATAGCTCAGTGGGACATTGGGAGATGTAGGTCCAGTGATCCCACACTAACTTATTTTGCTTCCCCTACCTGGGCCTCTCTACAAGAATGCGTTCCTAAACACCATAGATCTCTTGTAAAGAACTTGAGGGCAGAGTTTGCAATTATCTATAACTAGAGTAGTTTCCTACAAAGTTCATGTAATCTATATATATATTTTTTATTGAAACAGCTTTACACTTTAATAAGTCTGGAACCAAATGACAAGTAAAACTTCATGATGTCTCATCATCTCTTTCTGAGCATTTTTGTTCTAAATTCCTCTCTGAGGTCACTTATTCCATTGCCATCCGCTGTGGGGGTGGGGAGAGGAGGGCCTTTTCAGTACAACACAGTGGTTCCTACCAAAGTTTATAGTTCTTCTGTACAGAAGCTTTTTATTCATCTGCCGTATTTGACCTTGACTATTTACATATGCAGAATAATGTGATATATTCTAAACAAATAGTATGAGTTTCCTTTCCTTCTGGCAATATCTGTTCTTGCTGTACCTTATCACCCGTACTTCCACAGCCTAATTCTCTTAATGATCTTTGAATAAGAACTGCTTGTGCTCACTAAGGAAAGAAGATGGAAAAATCACATGACTGGAGTGTGTGTGCTTTTTCAATGTTTAGATTATTTTGGAAAATTTCCCCCAACCCTGTTTAACCATAATCAAACAGAGGTCAGCTTCTTGTTTCAGGGTACTGAAAGGAGGTATTATTACGAAGTATTTAATTAAGGTTTGTTCATTTATTAATTTATCTTCAGACATTAACCAAGCTTCTTCTAAGTGCCTAGATACCGCGGTAAGTGCTGGAATACAATGATAAATAGACATGACCTCTGCCCTCAGGCAATTATAATTCTCCTTAGCCAGAACTCTTATTAAAAAGTGTATTGTCAGTGTGAATAGAGGAATGATTGTCATGTGATATATGAAGTTTGTGTAGTTTATGCAGTTTACTTAGGAGAGATGAGGTTCAACAACTTTTGATAAACAGTTATCAAATAATCAATATATGTGTATTATTTTCCTTAAGGACTGAACTTTGGAGAGGGTGCATTGCACAATGCATCTCTCAAGAAGCTTAATGTCTACTATGGAGGAGAAAATCTATGTATACAAAATATTTGAGAGTATTACAAGGTGGTATTATATATAAATGCTAAATTATAACTTTATAGCATTTTATTCACTACCAAGTACTTCAGTACCCTTTATCTTGATTTGTACAACAGGGCTGATGTTATTAGCTTGTTATTATTGATTTATATTATTATCCTCATTTAATAGATGGAGAAATTAGGGCACCAAATGGGTAAGTAATGGCTTCATGTAATAGCAAATGAGTGGGTAATTGGGGATTAGAACTAGGTCTCCTGATACCTAGTCCATTGTTCTTTTCAGAATACCATTCTGCCTATTTCTTGTATGGTGCAGAGAAATATATTAATGTGTGTTAAAGAACCTTTGGGAGGAAAAAAGTAACTCTGTTTAGTCTTGGAGAGAGTTAGGAAGTGATTTAGGCATCAGGTATAGTATACAACTATACCCTTGAACAAATGTATCAAAATGTCAAGCTGCTTGTGGATAATTTGGAAAACCACATTTGTATTGTTAGTTTTATTCCAAAGAATAATCTTGTATCCTCTACATTCATGTCCATGCTCTTATGTAGCCAAACCTAAAAGAGTATTTAATATGAAATTGAGAAGAGCTCAGAAAGATTCCCTGCTTGTTGGAGCTAAATTTTGTGCTCCCATCAAGAATACAGTAGTCTCAGGAAACTTTTGAATGATTTCCTCTCAACAAGGAAGGATTCTGCATCCCAAATATCCATCAGATCTGCTTGCTATGGCTTGAAATCTTACCATAATTCTACTTATCATAAAGCTTTGATCCAATTTAATTTTCAAATGTTTGTAGTACCCCCATGGGCAAGGTACAATGCTAGATTTGTGGGGAATAAGCAGACAAACAGACTTAACAGACAAAATTAGTCAAATTGTTACAAGAATTTCTAATTGTTTTTTTCTCAATTTCTATCCTTATTACAGCAAGCAATATTTTGTGGATTGGCATCTGTGTACAGACCGTACCTATAGTAGCCTTTGTTAGAACTCAGATGAGGAGTAATGAGTGCCTGAATCCCAATTGTAGCCAGGTATACTAGTCAGGATAGGCTAGATTATGATGCAGTAACAACTAGTGACATTGTTTAACAATGTTTCTTTCTTGCTCATGTCACATACCTATACATTGATTGGTGGTTCCTTACTGTGCGAAGCTGGTTGACAGAGCCTCTACCATCTGGAACATTGTTGGTTCCCATGGCAGGAAGAAGACAGTCCTGTAGTGTGTCATAGTGCAAATAAAATGCTTCTACCAAAAGCAGCATATGTCACTACTGCCCACATTTCACTGGTCAAAGCAAGTAACATGGTTGGCCTTGATCAACTTAAAGAAGGAGGGCAAGTGAAATTCTACCATGTGCTTGGACTGAGGAGAAGTAGAATTACCATTTCCTGGTAATAAAAAGGAAAGGAAAGATAGCAAGGAGGTGGATTTAACAACTGATAAACTGTAGGGAACAAAGAAGGAGAAGGAATTAAACCTCAAACTAATGTGAGTCTTTAATGGGAATTTTAATGTTTAATATTGCAATGGGAAATGAGTGAGAGGACATTGCAAGAAGGGCAGAGGATTAAGCACCACCAAGTTGGGAAAAGGGCCAACAAAGAGAACTGGGGAGGAGTGTGAAGTTTGAAAGACAAACATCTTCCCACTTCCCTGCTCAGGTTCTGGATTTAGTGTCTGACATAAGGAAGGAAGGTCTTTTATGTATCAGGAATCTAGGCTCACCAAAAACTTTGCTTCTCTTCCCTCTTTGATACATCATGGGCTATTATACTTACTGTGTTGTTCTGGTCTTTTCTTCCTTCCTAGGAATGGAACAAGAAAGTATATATTCCTACAGGATGGGGATTTAGTTGAGTCCCAAGTGTTTTGCTGAAGGAAACTGGATAAACATGGATGGATGGATGGATGGATGGATGGATGGATAGGATTGATTTTTGAGGAGCATTGTAGCTTCTTTTCATTGATCTGTGTGGGATCCTGAACTGTATTGGAATAGATCTAGGGGGCTTTCAGTGTGTATTGGCAAGGGATGGGGAAAGGGAATCTTAGGGGAGGGGACATCAGTCCTCAGGGGTCCTCATCAGACCATGTCCTGAATTGAATTGAGCATCATCCTGCCCTTGGTGATTGGTCCACATGGGTCATTGCTGTGTTCTCCTAATACCTGACCACAAGATCTTTCAGATGTGGGTCTCCCTTAGCTATTCCTTTTAGGCACTTGGGAATATTTAGTTCTGTTTCTGAACTCCATGGGCATGTGGGGAACCTTCAGGCTGTCTTGAGTCCTCTCTGTTAATATATGTTATTGTCAGGATTCTCCTGGGAAACAGAACAAACAGGAAATAGATATATTATGTAAATATTATGAGATTTATTATAGGAATTGTCTCACACGTCTGTGGGGATTGGCAAAGTCAAATTCCATAAGGCAGGCTGCAAGCTGGGAACTCCAATGAAGGTTTTCGATGAATTCCCCAGGAGAAGCTGTCTGGCTGAAGTAGAGATTGAAATTCTTACTTCTTCCCTCCCTTCTAAAATCATCTGTTCTCCCTTTAAGGACTTTAACTGATTGGATGAGTCTTCCCTCATTGCTGAAGGCAATCTCCTCAGGTGATTGTTGATGTAATCAACCATAGATGCAATCAACTTACTAATGATTTAAATCCATGAAATATCCAACAAACAACTGGACATTATAACCTGGCCAAGTTGACATATGACAATATGCTTTCCTAGCCAGCCATATTCTCTACTGTACCTATAACATGCGAGGTGAATGATGCTCAGGGCTTGGGGTCTATGGAAGCTTTACCTGAACCTGGAGGCAGCAGCAGGGGGTGGGAGGAGGCGTGCTTGGCACAGATTCTCTTCCCATTTCCCCCAAACTAACAGGAGTATCTATTTGTCCTCCCCAGCAGGAACTCAGCCAGACAGGGTCAGGGCAGAGGGGTGGAATACAGGCCTCTACTCAGTGACCTACTTAAGGGTCTGCTTTGCTTTTGCTTTCTCTCCCCCCCTTCCCCAGTTTTCTAGTTTTATCTTGTCTTAGGGGGGACAAAATTAACTCTGACCACTTCCAGATCTACTTTCCTTCCAAACATACTGTTTTTGCCAAGATTTCAAGTTTTGAAATTCAAAGTCAAGAATTTGCCTCTTTTGTTCTGCAGTATAATCCCATCCCTGAGGCAGTGTGCCAAGGAAGCCTGTATGGGAAAACGTTCACAGGTAACAAGAATTACTGAAGAATGGAAAACACATCAATTAATATATCAAAATATTATCCTGTTACATTCGCAAATAGAAGTTGTTAATTATCATTAACGTGCATATTTGTACTCATAAGACCTACTTAATTTTCTGAGTGTACATTTTATCTTGCCTATCAGACTGCATCTTCCCTATTTGTAATACAGTACTTGGCACATAGGAGGAACTCAATATTTTACTGCTTTCAAATATTCATAAATGGCTTACTCCTCACCCAGTCTTATCCCTGCCATTCCATGGACAGGGCGAGGATTGGCTGCCTGTCTACTCTTTCAACTTGGTATAGAAAGGAGTCTTGTGTTCCCTGGGCCACAGAAGAGACCTCATCCCATGCTATATGTTCTTGTAAACATGTTTATGTTATGAATTCCATTATATTTTAATCCCTAGTCTTAGTAGTTTTGAGAAATCACAACAGGGATTTCTTAACAAAATATATCTGCCTGATAAGCATAATGGTTGATTACACATTCTTTCCTATGCTAAACCTGTGTATTTAGTTATCCAACTGACTGAAGGTGGGGCTGTGGGTATAGCTGAACGTAGGCTGGTATTTTTAATGGTATGAAAATGTAGAATTTCTCTTTTGATTATTTCTGTTTTTCCCATGAATTAAGTAGCAAGATTGTCAGCTGGGAGTGATGAGGAGGACAAGGGTTTGGGGTATTTGAGAAAAGAGAAGATATGAAATAATTGGCTAAAGAAACACACCTAATCATGCGGACTGCTCTCAATTTAAATTCTTGATCCTCCCAGGGGTCAGCAAACTTTTTCTTAAATGACCAGGTAATAAATATTTTAGGCTTGTGGCTCATGTAGTCTCTGCCACAGTGATTCAACACTGCTATTGTAGCTCAAAAGCAGCTATAGGAAACAGCCTGAGGAAATACAGGATGACTACCAGGCAGTGGGGAATGTCTACGTGACTTTAGACTCTGCAAACCAAGGACAGGTCACCTGTTTAGATAGAGATTTATTGGAACAGTGCCATACCCATTCATTTACATACTGCCTATGACTGCTTTTGAGCTACAATTGCAGTACTGAATAATTGTGACAGAGACTATATGAATCCCATGCCTAAAATATTTATTACCTGTCCATTTAAGAAAAAGTTTGCTGACCCTTGGGAGGGTCAAAAATTTAAACTGACACCAGATAGCATGGTAATGTGTGTTTCTTTACGCACATTCGGCTTAGGAGGAGAGTTGGGTTTAATAAAGCTTGGGTTTTTCTAGGTGAGGACCACATCAGGTCTAGAGGAGATCTGTAGGTTAGTGGTTATATTGACAAAATATGGCATGTAGGCTGGTAAACGAAAGAGGTATTAACATAGCAAGAAAAAAGGAAGGAGGGACAGTGAAAGGTGGCAAAATAAACTGGAGGTCCCTATGGGGTCAAAGGTTTGTTGGAATAGAGGAAACTAGCTGGTAAGATTTCTACCAGAGCACGGAATGCTTGAAATAGCATTTCTGGGGATAATACAGTTATTGGTAATGGCTAGTCTGAGTAGTCTTCACAAACATTAATACATACTGATTATCTGGGAGCTCTAGTAGGACCAGGTTGGGATCTGAGACTCTTCATTTCTAACAAGCTTTTAGGTGATACTGATATAGCTGGTTCATGGCCCACACTTTGAGTAGCAAGGGGTTTAGATTAGAGCTTAACCACAGAGTCGGCAGCTGAAGTGAGGAGGTCAAGTTACCGAGAAGACATGTCATTGCATGAAAAAAGCAGTATACAAAACTGCATGTGTAAAATAAAAGAATCCTATCTGTGTAAAAAATATCTGTAAAAAGGGATATCAATAATGGTTTCCTCAGTAAGATCACAATTCAGGTGATTTAATTCTCTTCTGTTAAGACTGTTCTAAATTTTCTATCATGTGCATTCATTGCTTTTATAGTCAGCCAAAAAATGTTATTTTTCAAAAGTTAATTTGCAAACAGGAAATATGTTTTTAAATAAGATACCAAGTTCAAAATATATAAAACACATTTTGAAATTTTAAACAATTCTATAGACATATGAGTATGGGCTGGGGTTTGTTATAAAAGGCTTCATAGAGGGGATGATTTTGAACTGAATCTTGATATGGGAGTAGATGAAATAGTCTGAATTCTTAGCAGCTTCTCTTTTCTTCTCCTGTCCTTAGATAGAAGAGGGGATATAAGGCATGGGTAGTGTATTGGTTATCCATTGCTGTGTAACAAATTTTCCCAAAATTCAGCTGCTTAATATAACAAGCATTTATTATCCCACAGTTTCTGTGATTTAGGAATTTGGGAACAGCTTAGGCTGGGTGGTTCTGGTTCAGGGTCTTTCATGAGGTTGCAGTCAAGACATCAGCCAGGGCTACCATCATCAGGCTTGACTGGGGCTGGAGGATCCACTTGCATGTCAGCTCACTCACATGCCTATTGGCAGGAGACCTCAGGTCCTTGTTATATGAGTCTCTCCATAGGGCTGCTTGAGTCTTCTCACAATATGACATCTGGCTTCACTCAGAGTGAATGATCCCAGAAAGACAGCAAGAAGAAAGCTCTAATGCCTTTCTTGACTTCAACTCGGAATTCATGCACTGACACTTCTGCTTTATTCTCTTCATCAGAAGCAGGTCATTTAGTCCAGTCCACACTCAAGGGGAGAAGGTTTAGACTCCACATTTTGAATGGAGAAATATCAAAGGTTTGTGGATATATTTTAAAATCATCACAGGAAAGCAGATGTGGCTCAAGTGACTGGGCTCCCGTCTGCCATTCGAGGTCCAGGGTTCAATTCCCGGGCCCTCCTGGTGAAAAGCAAGCTGGCCCGAGTGGAGAGCTGTCCCACATCGAGAGCTGGCCCATGTGGAGTGCTGGCCCACGCAGAGTGCTGGTGCAGCAAGATGATGCAATAAAAAGAGACACAGAAGAGAGACAATAAGAGACACAGCAGACTAGGGAGCTGAGGGGGCGCAAGAGATTGAGCAGCCTCTCTTCACTCCGGAAGGTCCCAGGATTGGTTCCTGGTGCCACCTAAAGATAAGACAAGCAGACACAGAAGAATACAAAGAGCAGACAGTGAGTGCAAAACAATGGGGGAGGGGGGGAAATAAATAAATAAATCTTTAAAAAATAAATAAATAAAACCATCACAGGTGGGATAGGATGTGATAGGTGAAGGGAATTCTACTTTTCAATTAAAGGGGACTATATAAGCAAAGTTATGAAATTGCATGACTTCCTTTAGGAAACTGTCAGCCATTTAGCATGCTGATATTTATGCCAGGGTACAAGGTGGAGATGTGGTGAGGAAAACTTCTAAAACATAATGTGAGCCACATATGTGATTCTAAATTTTCTAACTTCTACATTAAATTATGTAAAAGGAAACAGGTAAAATCAATTGTAATAATATATTTTATTTAACCCAATTGTAGAGGTTAATTTTCTGTGTCAATTGGGCTAGCTTATGATATCCCATTTGGTCAAATACTGATTAAGTTACTGTGTAAATATTTCATAGATGGAAGTAGCATCTACAGTTAGTTGTCCTTAATTAAAGGAGATTACCCTCCATAGTATGAGTGGGCCTCATCCAATTAGAAGTCTTACCAGCAAGAACTGAGGGTTCTAGAAGAATTTCTGTCTCAAGACTTCAATATCAACTATGGCTGGAATTTCCAGCCTGCCTGTTTCCCCCTGCAAATTCAGACTTAGGACTTCAGTAGCACCTTTACTAGAGTTTGCAATCTGCAGCCTGCCCTATAGAATTCAGACTTGGCCTGGTTCCATGGTCATGCGAGTCGATTCCTTATAGTAACTCTCTTTATACACACACACACACACACACACACATTCTGTTGGTTCTGTTTTTCTGGAGAACCTTGACTGATACATCAATATATACAAAATATTATTATTTCATCATGTAATCAATATAAAATTATTAATGAGATATTTTACATTAATTTTTTGTCTGTACTACGCTTTGAGATCTGGTGTACATTTCATGCTTATAGCACACCTCAATTTGAACTAGCACCATTACAACTGCCCAAGAGCTACATGTGGCTAGTGGCCATCATATATGAAAGTGCAGGTCTAGAGGTCTAGGCCAGGAACAGGTCACTGAGTACCTTGGACTGTATCCATTATGTAAATAGTAGGCCCAATAAATGTTTTAGGTCAGAGAGTAACATGATTAGACTTCTGTTTTAGAAATCACTCCAACTGCATTTTGTTTAGGACCTGGAGGGGTGCAGGCATATGGGTGCCAAGAGCTGAGCTGAGCTGAGCTAAGCTGCTAGGTGTTGAAGGAAACCAATGGAAGGCAATCAAGTCAAAAGTAAAGAAAGTGGAGTCTTCAATCACTTACTGTGATAGTATAAGCAAGAGACTAACCTGGAGAAAAAATGCTGTCTCCTGTGTTCCACTGTTCCCCATGGAATAGTGCCACTAGTAGAGGGTCAGATGGACCAGCAAAAATGTGAGGTGATCTCACTGCTGAGGGAGCCCCGAACAAAAGGCTCCTGCAGTTTTGTGGACACAGAGGCTTGGGGGTAGGTGTGCTAGGAGTGGAAAAGTACTGAGTACTGATTCAGAAAAGTGCCTTCATTTCAAGAACTCCCCTTCTCCTCCCTGATAAAGAGGTCTCAGCATAGGTGTCAGAGGAGAGCCTTGGTTTTGAGCCCCCTGACAGGGAGGTGTCTGGGCTAGAAATGCAAACATGTTAGAAGCGTGGCTGACCAAGAAAGCCTGAGTCCTTGACTGCAATTCTCTTCAGAGATTGCAATGCCCTGCCTATGCACCAAGTCTGGTGTGGGAGGACAGCTTTACCCTGTGGGGTCTGTCAGGTAAAGCTTTTGTAATTGCATATAGTTGAGCCTGGAAAAATCACACATAGGATTTTGGCCTGGAGCTGGAGCCTTCAATTTGGAAGTAGATGATCAAGGGAGAGAGAAGCCTAGAATGAGTCCAGGTTTCTTGTTTCAAAAGAGAATACAGGAGACACAACATATTTTGTTTTGGGAGGGTGGCAAGGGAATATAACAAATATAGATTTGGGAAGTTTTGATTGAGGTACCTGTGAGGTATCGAGATGAAGATATCTGGTAGACAGTTGGATGGATAGACCTGGAGTTGAGCAGAAAGAACTGACCTCCAGGTAGAACTGCCACAAAGCTCCTTCTTTCTATATAACTTCACTATGAAACTATAGGGCACTGTGAAAGGTTTTTATCTTCTCAACAGCTTGTCATTAGAGGCAGAATTAGATGAGGAGAAAGGAAAGGAGTTACCTCAGATGTAGACCTCTGATCAGTGGGCATTAGATTGGGAGGCCCATTTTCCTGGCCTAGAATGACCTGGTAACTTGGGAGCAGGAGAGATGTCATGGGAACCCAGAGCAAGGGGTCATCTGAGAGAGGCAGGAGCTTGTTTGTGCTGCCTCACTGAGGGGAACAGGAGGAGAAGGAAGAAGTAGTTAAGGCATCAGAGGTTAAGAATTCCTGTCTTGGAAAGTGACACTCTGATAATACATGTCCTGTAAGTGATGTGTGTCCAACCACTTCCTCCTCATTAGTAGAGGTGATGCCTTAATGCAGGGATTGCATAGCACAGTGCCTAGAAGTATAGAATGTACAGGGGCGAAGGCAGCCTAGAGGGAGCATATATGCCTGGCTAAAGGTGGCAGCAGCTGCTACTCAGCTCCAGTAAATTTTTGTGAAGTGCCAACAAGGGTCCAGTTGCCAAATATTCTGATTTTTTGTGAAAATTTTTGTGTGTAATTTCCTGACTTTAAATGTTGGATCAATTTTATTTAAGTCCTGCAAGCCAAGCAAAACATGTCAGTAAGCTGTAATCAGCCCACAATCCACCAGTTTGTGACATCAGCTTAATGCTTTATTTATATATCATTGTATATGCCATGTTTAATTATGGTTTTCTATGTACATTTTCTACTGGCACCACCTATGTTCTTTTGGGTTGTTTTTTGTTTGCTTGCTTGTTTGTTTTTATTCTTCCAAGGGAAACTATAGGGGGTCAAATCCTATTTGCTAATTAATCTTGTTTCTGGAATGTGGACAGAGCTACTGAGGTATTGAGAACCCTCATTCTTTTAGGAGCCTCAAACAGCATACTACATAAAAAGCAGTATATTCCCCTAGAAGATTTAGTCTCCACAATTAGGGTGGGAGAGCAGTGGTCATGAGGCATTTGGCCATTTTTTGGTGGTGATGCCTCTAATAAGCTTCTAGATTATTTAAAGTAGAGACTGTATTTAATGGTAGCATGGAGCATAAAGTTATTCAAAAGCCTATTAAGACTCATGATGAAAAAATAGTTACTCCTTCTAGTGCTCAAGGCCAAATGATTTAAGAAATATATTGAAGAAGGAAAGAGGTAAAAAATAATATAGGAAGAAAATTGGGGCCAGAAAATAGGAGAGAAATGCATGGGATAAAATAGACATAATATGTATTACCCATGGATATTATGGAGCTATATGCCTTAGGTTTGTAGAAGAGAATTGATTTTTTCTCCACCATTTTCTATTGCTCCTCCCTCTTTCCTATCCTGTGAGGCAGAGTTGCTATAGATTAGCAAGATTCTAGGACCCTGGGCCATGTTTGTCAGTAGGTGGGTCACTGTCCATAAAAAGGTCATGCACAATGTCCACACAAAGATGTGTTCATGAATATTCATGGTAGCTTTATACATAATAGCCCCAAACTGGAAACAACTTGAATGTGCAAAAATAGGTGAGTGGATTAACAAACAGTAATATACCATACAATGGAATGATGCTCAGAAATAAAAAAGAACCAACTATGGATAGATGCAACAATATGGATAACTCTCAAAACTCTTTTGCTGTACAAAAGAGTTCATACTGTATGATTCAAATTATATGAAACTCTGGAAAAGGCAAATCTAATCCACAATAACAGAAAAAACAGATCTGTAGTTTCTAGGGGATTGAGGTGGAGGGCATGGAATACAAAGAGGCATGAAAGAATTTTTTGGGAAACATTCTATATCTTGATTGTGGTGGTTGTTACATGTGTGGTTATATTGTCAAAACTGATCAAACTTGAATTTAAAATGGTGCATGTTATTTTATGGAAAGAATATCTCAATAAAGTTGATTTAAACAAACCCCCCCCAAAAAAATGTCATGTGCAAGATGTTGTTTCAGGAAGATGACATTGGAGTAGCCAGGCAGGGCTCAACTCTCTCACAAAAACATTGGAAAAAGGGTCAAAAGCTGTCTGAGGGATCGGCTTTGGGAGTGAGCATATCAGGATTGTGCAGCACAACCCCCAGGAGGGTGAGGGACAGAGAGATGAAGAACCCGAAACAACAATTGTGAGTTACTAAATTCATGTGGTGGCCAAGAAGGGCACCCATCCCCACCCTGAAGACATTAAGCCTGGATGAAACCCCTGGCTCATGGCAGCCAACTGAGAAGGGAACTGACATCTTCCTCCCTGTCAGCTGTTACGAAGGGAGAGGGTGGGTGTGTAGGAGGATGGAGAGTGGTTTCTCTTCAGTGAATTTGACCATCAGAGCCTGCTTTGAATCTCTGCTCCAGCCAGAACAGAACCATGGGAAATCAGAGATTGAAAGAAATACCTCCGTGGAAGGTTCACTGATGAGTGCCATCTGCTAGCTGGCCAGGAAATTGCAAGTAGAAACCTGCTTTCAGGTCACTCTTAGCTCCAACTTCTTGAAGAAAATTAGTGCCCTATTAGTGAGTCCCTGGCCTAATTTTGATAACTTAATCTGGGCAATTAAAAACTCTTAGAATAAGTTGAACCAGACATCAAAGAAGTGGGGGAGCAGATGTGGCTCAAGCAGTTGGGTGTCCACCTCTCACATGGGAAGTCCTGGATTCGGTTCCCAGTGCCTCCTAAAGAAGACAAGCAAGAGAGCAAGCTGATGTGACAGGCTAATATGATGGGCTGGCGCAGCAAGCTGATGCAATGAGATGATGCAACAAGATCAATGAGATGATGCAACGAGGAGACAAAATGAGAGAGACAACAAGGAGGGGGCAGATATGGCTCAAGCATTGGGTGCCTCCCTCCCACATGGGAGGTCCTGGGTTTGGTGCCTGGTGCCTCCTAAAAAAAAGAAGACGCAGACACAGAGAGCACACAATGAACAGACACAGAGAGCAGACGGGAGCACAAACAATGGGGGGTGGGGAGAGAAATAAATCTTTTTTAAAAATCAAAGAAGAGCTGTGAAAAACAAACACTAGGCAAGACAGAGAAACTGACCATCAGAGTAAATTCACCAACATATTCAGATGCTTAGACATTAGCAAAAAATTACAAGCCATACTAGGAAATAGGGAGAGATGCCCCAGACAAAAGAACAAACCAAATATCCTGATGAGATACAGGATTTAAGAAAATTAATCAATGATAATCACACATCTCCTAAATAATTCAGAGAATTGAAGGAAAATATGACTAAAGAGATAAAGGATATTAAGAAGACATTGGGTGAACATAAAGAACAATTTGAAAGCCTGCAAAGAAAAGTAACAGAGCTGATGGGAATGAAAGATACAATGGATGAGATATAAAATATATTAGAGAAACATAACAGCAGATTTGAATTGACGGAAGACAGAATTAGTGATGTTGAGGACAGAACATCTGAACTGGAAAAGACAGGAGACCAGAAAGAGAAAAGAATGGAAAAAAATGGAACAGGGTCTCACGGAATTGAATGATAATGCGAAACACACATACATACGTATTATGGGTATCCCAGAAGAAGAGAATTGAAAGGGGGTAGAAAGAATATCTGAGGAAATAATGACAAATCTTCCTTATCCTTATGAAAGACATAAACATCAATATCCAAGAAGTACAATGCACCCCAAACAACATAAATCTGAATATACCTACCCTGAGACACCTACTATTTAGAGATAAAGAGAGGATTCTGAAAGCAGAGAGAGAAAAGCATCACATAAAAGGGAGACTCAATAAGATTAAGTGCTGATCTCTTATCAGAAACCATGGAGGTGAGAAGAAAGGGGTAAGGTGTATTTAAGGTACTGAAAGGGAAAAACTGCCAGGCAAGAATTCTCTATCATGCAAAACTGTCCTTCAAAATGAGGATGAGTTTAAAGTCTTCACAGACATCAAAAACTGAGAGTGTATGTGACCAAAAGACCAGATCTTCAAGAGATACTAAAGGGAGTGCTACAGCCTTAAAGGAAAAAACAAGGGTGAGGAACTTGGAGAAGAGTGTACAAATGAAGATTATTAGGAAGGATAAATTAAAAGGTAAAAAGACAAACATTAGTAAAATATGACAACAAAAAAAGATAAAATGGATGAAGTAAGTAATGCCTTAACATTAATAACATGGAATGTTAATGGCTTGAACTCCCCAATCAAAATATATAGACTGATAGAATGGATTAAAAAATACAAACCATTTATATGCTGTCTACAAGAGACTTACCTCATATGTAAGGACATAACTGGGTTGAAAGTGAAAGTTTGGAAAAAGATATTCCACACAAATAGTAACCAAAAAATATCTGGAGTAGCAAAACTAACACCAGACAAAATAGATTTTAAATGCAAAACTCTTATAAGAGGTGAAGAAGGTCATTATATATTAATAAAAGGGAAATTCACCAAGAAGAAATAACTATAACAAATATTTATGTGCCTAACCTGGATGCCCCAAGATACATCAGGCAAACACTGGCAAAACTGAAGGAAGAAATAGATGCATCTACAATAATAGTTGGAGACTTCAATACACCACTTTCAGTATTGGATAGAACATCTGGATAGAAGATAAATAAAGAAAAAGAGAGCTTGAATAATATGATAAATAAACTACACCTAATAGATATTTATAGAGCATTACACCCCAAAACAGCAGTATATACATTCTTTTCAAGCGCTCATGGATCCATATGTTGAGTCAATAGACAGGTCTCCATAAATTTTAAAAGATTCATTATACAGGACACTTTCTCTGATCATAACAGAATAAAGCTAGAAATCAATAATGGGCGAATAAAGGGACAATTCACAAATATATGGAGATTAAACAACACACTCTTAAATAATCAGTGGGTCAAAGAAGAAATTGCAAGAGAATTCAGTAAATATCTTGAGACGAATGAAAACAAGAACACAACATATCGAAACCTATGGGACACCACACCGGCAGTGTTGTGAGAGAAATTTATAACTTTCAATAGTTACATTAAAAAAAGATGAGGGAAGCGGGTGTGGCTCAGTGGATAGAGCCCCCGTTTACCATATGGGAGGCCCGGGTTCGCATCCCGAGGCCTCCTTGTGAGGGCACGCCGGCCTGAGCGGTGCGGTGGGCTGATGCAGCAACCTCACGGCAGGAAGCGGGTGTGGCGCAATGGATAGCGCACCCGTTTACCATATGAGAGGCCCGGGTTCGCTTCCCGGGGCCTCCTTGTGAGGGCAGGCCGGCTGGAGCGGCGCTGTGGGCTGATGCAGCAAGACCTCACAGCAAGGGGGAGATGAGCAGACACAGAGAAGACACGCAGCGAATGGACACAGCAGCACAAGCAGCAAGGGGGGTATAAATAAAATA
>JAQZBX010038119.1:0-16684 GCA_029593785.1 Cabassous unicinctus | reverse complement strand
AAATTTTAAAAAGTAATGATTTCAAAACCATTGAGCTACCTCTTCATTCGAAAATGGAAAATGTTCATGTCTTTCTTTTCTCATAGTATCAAATGGATGTCTTATTTTGGGCACTTAATTATCCACATAAAGGTAAAATACCCCAAGACTCAAATATTTTAAAGGCATATGCCTCATTCAAGTTTAAATTTTAATTCTCTAATCATTTGTAAAGGCAAAATTTTTATGATTCTCCCATTTTAGCTTCCCGCTTTAAGACTTGTAACATCAGAGTAATCTCGTAGCAGATTCCTAGAGGGTACTGTGGTGGATTGAATTGTGTACCCCATTTGGACATGTTCTTGGTCTTGGTCCACATTCTGGTGGGTGTGGAGCCATTGTAAATAGGATTTCTTCAAGATGTTATTTCAGTTAAGATGTGGCCCAACTGAATCAGTTTGGGCTTTAATCCAGATTATTGGAGTCCTTTAGAACAATAAATGTCAAATAGAGGTGGAAGCTATGTATAGCAGTCAGAAGCTGGAAGTCAATCAAATCTGGAAGAGGAAGAAGACACTACCACATTCGTTAACAGATGTTGAAAAAGTCAGGGAACCCCAAAGATTGCAAACCAGCCAGAAGACACCAACCGTGGGAGGAAGCAGCCTTCCAGCCTCTGAAACTGTTAGCCAACACATTGCTGTTGTTACGCCAACCCATTTTATGATATTTATTTTCACAGCAGGGAAACTAAAACAGTTGTTGTTACCATAAAGCGGGGTGCTGCTATTCAAATACCTAGACATGTGGAAACAGCTTGGGAATTGGATAATGGAAAGAGGCTGGAAGAATTGTAAGGTGCTTGCTAAAAACACCCTAGATTGCTATGAAGAAACCATTGGTAGAAAAATGGATGTTAAAGGTATTTCCAATGAGGCCTTAGAAGGAAATAATGAATGTGTTATTGGAAACTGAAGGAAAGACAATCCTTGTTATAAAGTGGCAGAAAACTTCACAAAACTGTGTTCCATTGTTGAATTGAAAGTGGAACTTGTACAGGATAAACTTGGATATTTAGCTGAGATTTCCAAGCCAAGTGCAGAAAGTACAGCATGGCTTCTCCTTGCAGCTTGTAGTAAGATGTGCAAGGAAAGGGATAAGCTGAGAATTAAACTCTTAAGCACAAAGGAACCAGCAATTGATGATTTGGAAAATTTTCACATTATACAGATAATTTGCTCTGAGACTAGGGCCAGAAGCAGCTATAACAGAGACCTCCCTGAGCTTTCGGGAAATGACTCCTCAGAGAACAGGGCTTCATGTGAGGTTTTAATTGAATAACCCTTCCTAAAGAGGGTGTGTCTGAACAGGGATCCAGTTAGCCATTTCAGTAAAAGTCAAGATTAGAATTGCAATTCTCGAGGAAGAATCTGTGGAAAGTTCTATTATCTGATGCTTTGGACCCACTTGAACTGCAGGCAGACCTGACAAGGCTTTTGCAAAATTTCTATGAGTAGAACCACTGTCAGCATAGACTAAAAGGGACAGAGAAGGGACAAAATGAAGGAAGAATGACTTCAAGAACAGAACCATGGAAGCAGAGGTCTAAACCAAAAAGCTCTCCTTGGGCCAAGAGATTGGGCCCACTCATGTGTATGGAAAGAGTGTTTGCCCCTGTGCTTTGAGGGGGCAGGCCATCTGTCCCAGCTTTTAGAGAAGAAGGGCTTTCCCCCGCACTGTTCAGGGAGAGTGCCACCCCAATGCTCAGAGATGGTGGGGCCTATGCCCTGCCATTTGCAAAGAGCCTGGCTGCTATCCTGATGCTTGGTGAGGGTGGGGCCTTCATCCAGTGTTCATATAGAGCATGGCCACTGCACAAGTGCTTGGTAGGCTACCACTTCATCAGGCCGACAGGACAAATCATCAATCCATAGTTGATTCTCAGACCTTGAAATGTAATGAAGTTTGCCATGCTGGGTTTCAGACTTGTTTGGGACCCATGACCTTTATTTTCTTAATAATTTCTCCTGCCTGGAATGGGAATGTTTATCCTATGCCTATCCTACCATTGCATAGTGAAAGCAGATAACTTATTTTTCAACTTTCACAGGGCCACAGAAAGCAGAATTTTGCACTAGGATGGATATCACCTGTAACTGGTACTTAAGACTTTGTACTTAGCATTGTTACTAAAATGACTTAAAATTAAGTCTTTTGGGATGTTGTGATAGAATTAATGTGTTTTGCATGTGGGAAGAACATGTCTTTTGGAGGTCCAGAGAATAGACTGTGGTGGGTTGAATTTTGTACCCCTGTTTGGACATGTTCTTGGTCTTCGCCAACATTCTGGTGAGTGTGGATCCATTGTAAATAAGATCTACTCAAAATGTTCCTTCAGTCAAGATGTGGTCCAAATGAATCAGGTTGGGCTTTCATCTGGATTACTGGCATCCTTTGTTTCAGTTCATGTTGTGAAGCTAACCCATTGTGTGGTATTTGTTTTAGCAGCTGGAAAACTAAAACAGGTATCTTGTTAAGATCTCTACAGAATCTACAAGAAAACAAAGAGATGTTTGTACAATGAGGAAGTAAAGAATATATTGCATAAATGGCTATTCATTAAGATATCTAAAAATCACTTTTGTAATGTAATAAAAAACAAGACAGGAAAAATTAGTAAATGTGAATTAAATGTATTCAGAATCATTATTAAAATTAATTAGAATTTTTTTGAAGTTTAAGTTCATCTTATTTTTGAAGCAGTTTGGAGATTGCTAGAAAAACCATGATATCACTTTTGAAATAGGAAATTTGGAGGCCCTCCAGAAGCCACAATGTAATAATTCTAATTTAAATCTTTAATGAAATGGGAAAAATGGTACAAGTCTATGTAAACTTATTGACTATAATGGAATCTTAAGTTACAAATAGTTTTTCTCATATATTCATTAGTTATATAAAACAAAGTTCCCAGCAAGTGCATGGCCAAATGTAGATCTCAAGAGAACTCTTTATTGCATTACTCCACCCCTATATCATTTTAAAAATATAAACAGTATTCATTTGTCTTTCACTATTGTAGCTTCAGGTGAAACTATTTTAATCTGTGTTTTGGCCCACTTTTACTTAAAATTTCAATTATTTTCTAATTCAAAGGAAGATTTCTCTTTCTCCACTAACTTTCTCGATTTAAACATCAGTTTGCCTAAGCACTTCCCTTGCACGTGAAGTGAAACTGTTAACATTTTCTCAGGTTCACTCACTTTATTTATCCTATAATTTAAAAACTATCTAAAGGAAGTTTCTGTAAAGTTAATATCTAGTAATTTGGTGAATTATATTTGGGGCTATATTAATGGTCAAAGTGAAACTATTAAATTCAGAGAAATTATGCAGTGTCATCTGGAGAAGATAGTCAACATGAGAAATAATTATCATGAAGATAATTAAGTCAACTTGAACTAAGAGACAGAGCCAAAAAGAGAAGGAGCCTCTAGATGAGGGGTTCTTAACAAGGGGTCGTGAGCTTGAATTCAAAAAGACATTATTCTTGTGAGGATGTGTTGGTGTGGGTGTGATATATTTATTAAATAATACACAGTTTAGTGTGGACTTAGTAAGGGGTCCGTGGTTTTCACCTCACTGGCAAAGGGGTCCATGGAACAAAAATAGGTTAAGAACCCCTGGGCTAGATAATACTGGGTATCACATTAGCTGAATGCTTCCAGTTCTGCATGACAGTAAAGGCAGTGGTGTGATTATGGGCACTGTGCTTGAAGGCACACTGTATCAATGTACTGTGTGTAGAAAGATAAAATCTCTCTATAAAAGCCTAGTGAAACTGCATAAGGAATGTATTTGGAGCATCCCATTAAAGAAAAAAACTAAGCCATCTGGGTAGGAGATGGGGCAAGAAGAACTGGGGTATGCAGAAATGACTTCCAAGAGGAAATGATTTAGTAGATGATAAGATGTGACTTCTGGGAATTTCTTTGCATAAATCAATAGTTAAAATATGAATAACTGTAAAGATAGATAGGTGTTAAAATGTTATATAGAAAATATATAAAGTGAAAGAAATGACTTAGAGTTCTAGAAAAATTAATGAACATCACCAAGTAACAATTTTGCTGGAATCCTCTACAGATCATATTCATGTCCTTAGGCCCAGTACATCCAGAAACAAAGAAAAGGATACTCCGAAGGAATTGAAAGGCTTTCTGAAATGGATTGCCTGAGGTCAGAGGCTAAAAAATAAGAGCCAGAAGATAATAACAGTTGTTGTAAAGGATCTCTCCCCTTGAGATAGGGAAGGAGAAAAAAGAACTAGGTAAAATACATGAAAATTAGTATCAGAATTTTCATCAGAGCTGAAGTGAGTTGAGGAACCATTGTACAAAACCACTTCATTTATCTTAAATTTGCAGGAAATAAAATATTTTTTATAAGTGAAGTATTCAGATTTCTTAATTTCATTTAAATATTTTTAGGGGAAGTTTTTCTAAAATATATATATCACTTTTCCTTGCATGTTAAAAGGAATATACTGAAGAATATTTTACTTGTTCTTAATGATTTATGATCACATCATGAACAAGAACCGTTTTACTCTGAAATAGTAATTCTGTCAAGGGGTATTGAGGTTAATAATACTGTTTTCCCCTGCTTGGATTTCCAAGTATTTATACGTGCTTTAGGTAGTTCTTATGTTTCCTGCCTAGCTATTAGATGACTTGCTTTCACTTCTTGGTATATATGTGAGCCTGAGTCTAGTAACTTCATCTCTACCTCCTATCAATTTGTTGTGTCGAATGTATGTGGACAGAAAAACCAGATAAGACGCTTGGTGTAACCATAATTAAAGGGGACATCTGAGAAACTTTGCTATTATTGTGTGAGCATAAGCATGTGGTTCTTTTAGACCTATATTGGCTGATCAGTGGCTTTATTTTGCATGGGAAGGTGGTAAGGAACTTGCTTTGCAGTTCTTAACTGCATTCTAAATGGTAAGTATTGTGACCTTACTTATTTCTGTATTTCAGTTAACTTGTTTGAAATTGTCAGTGTGATCAGTACTCCAGACATAAAAAGGAGATAGAAAGCACATTCCAGAAACTGATCCTGTGAAGCTTTGCTTTACAATTGAAATCACTATTTTTATGTTACTCATGAGGAATAAATACTGTCATTAATTATAGCAATGTATCTTTTTTAAGAAGGAATATGTGTCAAAGACAGCTCCTCCTATTGGGAAGTGTAGTATATGTACATCCTCATATTTATAGTAAAAACTCCACTTTGAATAATTACAGTTAAACCAATCCTTCTCTTCCTCAGTTGCCCCATAAGGTTTTATGAGAAATGGGGCAAGAAGCACTGGTTTCCACTTGTCTCTACAGAGATTTCATAGAAATTGGTATATACCTAATAGAATTCAAGAGGTAAAGGTAAGGGAGGGTGACCAAATAGGAAGAATCTTATACAGAGAAAAAATATGGATTTTTGAGGGCAGTAAATATATAAGAAAGAAGAGAAGAATTTGGCAACTAAAGTATAGATGTGTGTATTCAGCATCTAGCGAAAACAAAGGAATCTTTATGAAACCATGTAGTAACAGTAAAAGATAAATGTCCAAGTATGGGCCAAAAAAAATTAGTGAGCATGTTTCCAAGAAAATTAATTTCTGTCTTTATTAAAGTTTATTGCTATATTAACATATCTCTAAACTTTCTGAAACAACTTTATACCGAAGAAAGCAACATTAAGCTCTAAACCTACTTCTGTTGCTAAAGAGCAGTCCAATCTGTAGCAGTTACTTAACCCAGATTTTAGTTTTCTCATATATAAAATGAGGGGGTTAGTCCAAATGATTTCTAATATCCTTTCCAACTCTAAAATTCCCTGATTTTCTGAGGAGCAAATTATAGAGTATTGATTTAGAATTTAAATAGCCAACTCAGGCCACAGAATACCCTTGCATTTTCATGTCTTACACTAGTCATAGTATCCTGGAGACTGCCATATCCATTGTTCCCTTCAAAGAGAAATTGTCCTGTCCATCACCTTTGTGGAGGAAAATAGTTCCGGGCTATAACTTAGGGGGGAGTATGACCCCGACCCTTACCTCACACATTTTCAGAGTATTTTGGTCCAAGAAAGGCTCAAGGGGAGTCATCAGTAATCCTATGGCTTTGTCAAGTGGATTTGCATAAACTAAAAGGCAGCAATAAAGTGTTGCCCAAAAAGATGTGTGTTGGGCCAGAATAGGGCTGCAAGGTGAAAAGACACCATGTAGAAAGATAGCATAAAATAGGGAACATGATGTTTCATAAGAGAGCTGAAGTTAGAGTCCATGAAAAATCAGAACCTGATAGGTAGAGAAAAGCTCTACGGAATAGTGTATTAGGTAGCCATTTGGTAGAGTTCTCATTATTGCTTGTATTTATGTTCTAAAGATAATATATTCGAATTCTTTAGGAGTAACCAATAGATAAAGTTTTCAGAACCTGGTGAATTGCTCACTACATATCGATATTGTAAGAGAAGTGAGAAAGCACACATACTCAAAAGCTAAGACCAAGAAAATAACCAATAGTATCCCTTGTGTTCCTATTTAATAAATCCCATTTATTGAGCCTGAGCATCATATAACCCAAAAAACCTACTTAAGAAGTCATTATACTTTCCAAACCACTTCTACATCTACTAAGTCTCTCAACAACCTTTGAAGTAGGTCGGGCCCTATTTCATTGGTATAGAAACTCAGAGAATGTAAATGAACTTCCAGGGCTTTATGGTTGTAATCTATGTTTTTTAGACCTGTAGGTAAGAATGTGGTCAAAGCAACCATCCAAAAACTATTTCTCTGACTGCCTTCTTTACCCTTCCTTTATGAAATCTAGCCCCATAAAATTTTCCCGAAGATGTTACATGCTCCTAAGAAATCGCTTGCATAAACGTGAAAAACTAGTACCCTTAGCTGTTTATGGAACTTCCATTATTTTCCTCCTCATGTCCTGGTTTGCTATGCGGACACCATCTATAAAAGTTGTTGCCTACCCATGTTATTCCTAACACTTATGATGCCCACTGTGGAGGGCACTGAATTTTATGCTAATGGTACCCACTCATTTCCCAAGTCACCAACACCCTCCTCTTTCACTACGAAACTACTGAAGTTTTATCAGTGCTGAATAGCTAGCACCAATGCTTATAATGTCTATGAACAGATTCTTCTTAGTTTTTCTTTATGTTCTTTGCATATTTATTTACCTAAAACTCAGGAATGATTTATTCAAAATCACCACTCCCCCCGGCCCTCCTCACTCTCATACACAAACACTCACAGATGAGCTTGTCCATTGAACTTGAAGCAAATTTATCAACCTCTACTCTCTTCTGCCTTAGATTAGGATGTGTGTTCTTTTACCCCCATCTCCTGCCTCCTGACTCTCGTGGGAATTGATTCTTGTGAACCTAAACTACCAGTCGTGCATACATTCCCAGAAATGGCTAAATCCTAGAGTGTACACGGATCTTAACATCTACTACATACACTCCTAATTAGTAATGGAGTACTTTCTGCTATATTCACACAGCCTCCTTTGTAAATTATTACTAATAATTTAAATGACTTTCCTTTTATTTCCAAACAGACAAAATATTGTTTTTTAAGTACATTGAGTATCCTGAGAATATAAACTTAAATATAAACTTAAAAATATATCACTTATGAGAATGATACTTTATCTCTCTGGTCTTCCTCCCAACACTCCATAATCCCAGTTTAACCATGAAAAAAACATCAGAAAACCAAAATTGAAGGACAGTCTATAAAACACCTGACTACTCAAAACTGTCAAGGTGAATAAAACGAAGGAATATCTGAGAAACTGTCGGTCTAGTTCCCTAAGGAAGCATGATGTCCAAATATAATGTAATACCATGGATGGGATTCTGGAAGAGAATAAGGACATTAGATAAAAACTCAGAAAATCTGAATAAAATATGGCCTTTAGTTAATAATAGTAATGTATTAATATTGGCTCACTAGTTGTGGCAAAGTACAATGATAAGATAAGAAGTTAACAATCAGGGAAACGGTGCCGAATATCCAAGAAATCTGTACTATCCTTGCAACTTCTCTATTACTCTAAATCTATTCTAAAGGTAAAAGTTTAATTAAAACATATATATGTATGTATGTGTTGTATATATTGTATATATACATACAAATATATTTTATATTCTTGTTTTATATTAAATTATATATTTATAAATATATAAATATAGGTATATTTTCTATACATATTATATATATATACATTTATATATGTATGTGTGTATGTGTGTATATCATTTATCTTTACTGGATATATTATTGCTTAGTTAGACAATAATGGAAGGAAAAAAAAAAACCCTAATTGATACCATGAGAAATTAACATTCAAATTATTTAGGAGTATTGCCATTTAAATAATAAACTCATCTGTTAATTATTAGCAATAGGGAATGATTGGCAAAATCAACAAAAAATTTTAATACAACTTTTGCTGAAGGTAATGAGAGTGGACTGACACGTCCAAAAATGCGAAGACGTGTTTGAATTCTCTAAACAAAGTTTGAGCAACTTCTAGTAACTGGAGGAGTGCTGCCTAGATAGAGATAAGAAAAAAGTATCAGAGACAATGGTAGCATATATCTCCGGAGAAAGCAGTTTAAAAAAAAAAGGCAATGTTAATTCTTGAACAGATCATAGAATTGTTGAAAGGAATATCTCCATGCTGATAACTATTGAATTTCAGACCATTTATCATGAAGCCTTTGGTTAAGCATTTATCTTCAGTCACTTTTGCTCCATTGATTCCCAACTGATGGATGATTGAAGATTTTGAAGTATGGTTTCAGATCAGCAGGTCTTTTTGGGGAGATTTGAGAAAGCTCCAGGGCAGGAATAATAATATATAACCTTCTTTTCATTTTGTTAATGTTTATTTGCTAAATACCTTGTCATAATGGATCATTTGTCTGTCACACAAGGAAATATGATACCATCTTGTTTCATATTTCTCTGTTTTCCAAAACCCCAAGTAAGGTAAGATCACCTTTACATCTTTTATACCTCATATTTTCTAGACCAGTGATGCTTCTAGAGTAACAACTGTAAAGCATAGTTGCAAATTAAGTTGCAAACAAATTTTGCTTAAGGCACAAACCTTAAATTAAAGTAATGATCACTTCAAGATGAAACTTTTTTCTGTCTTTTAAAATCAGGAAGAAAGTAGGTCAATGAAATTTAGGATATTTTAGAGTATGTACAGTATTGTATTGTTTGCCAGTACCTAATTTACAATTACAGAGCTCCATGAATATTGAAATGATTCAGCTTCCCATTATAAATGTATGTGGCAGTTTGGTTGTTGATCAGTTTATGAAGTTAATGCAAATGGAACTGTCTTCCTGTCAGCATTTGAAATCTATAATGCAGTCATGTTGTATATTCAGGGACAGGCCATTGACAGTCAATTAACAAGTTTGATTGGTATGTCAACTCATTCTTTTGAATTGTTAATAGTATGTTAATAGCATTCATTTCTTTGTGCAGTCCCATTTGCAGCTTCACAGTTACAGCTATTTTTTATAATTCTGAGTAACCTAAAATAGTGCCTTAATAATAGATTATTAAACACCTGTCTAGTATAGCTTAGGGAGGTTTTTCTAGACTGGGAGTTTGCAGTGGATCCCTTTGATATTCAAATCAACAAATGATAGCCTTTTTATTCAAAACGTAAATTCTTTTGATGGTTAGCTTGTTAAGAAATATTCAGCTCTAGTCTGACCTGATCTGGTTTCCCATGGAAAAGATCTGATGCCGTTTGAAGGTTCATAAATGGAATGCCAATGACAATTTGTTGTTGACGTTCTGCCGCCTCAGCCCTCAGATGCTGCTGGTTGATGTGCCGCTTTAGCTTCACCAAATAATCCTTGCAGGTAAATGATCTACGAAATGATCAGATAGTTTCAAAGCAAAGAGGGCTCTTCTGTGGTCTGGATTTTTAGGCTTGGAGGGGTACTTAAAAAGATGCATCAAAGTTGACAGATGAATCTTAAGGCATAGAATGATGGGAGAAAGCAGAAATGTGGGAATATTTTTAAGTGACTAGCATATTACTTGGAGTTTTGAAAACCTTCAAATGTCGATCAAATCTGTTCCCCATAGCAGATTTATTTCTACCTTGGTTTTTGTTATGGCTGTTTTGTCTGTGTTCACAGGTTTACTCTCACTTTTCTGGGGAAGTTGATGAGACATTAAACGTATTATTCCCGAATGGTACTTTGGAATAAGGTTGTGAGTTCATTTGCACAGCCATGTTTTATTCATATAGTTCCTGTACACCAGAATATAAGAATCTGCCATTTCTGTAACCTAAAAAATAGTCTATACCAAGGAAGCAGTAAAAATTTTATTCCATTTCCCCCGTTCTCTGCTTTCCTTGATGATGCTTTCCACAACCATTTTAATTTCATCAGCAGACATTTCGTTATGATAAAGGAAAAACAAGCCCCCATCAGTGCTGTTTAGATATTTAATTAATATTTTTCTGCTCTGTGCTTCAGTGAATTTGGAGGAACAATTTGCATGTATTTGAATTTTAGAATTAGATAGTATTTGCGAGATTGCTGCTCATAACACCCTTAATGTACAAATAGGGAAACTGAGGCAAGTAGTAAGTCCTCACAGACTGTTGGTGCAGACTCAGGACCCAGGTCTCTTCATTCGTAACCCTATATATATTGTTCTTGCTGCCTCCAGAAACATAGAAGCTCTTTTGAAAGTTGATATAATTCTAATGTCTATTTCTCAAAAAGACATAGGAAGTTACTGGCTATGAAATAAATACCTTTATGCAAAGGTTTAAGATTGAGAATTATACTCAATACCAGTAAAAAATTATTGAGTTTATAGTTCTTATTATATAACTAAAATACCTGTGACTCTGGAGGACAGAAGGAAGAAAGGATGTTAACTCCTGTCTTAGATGTTTTATTTCCTCACCCTCTGCCCTTAGGCAGCAATCCAGAACTTGTGACCTATCTCAGGATGGGGGAAGGAGAGAAAAAGAGGAGGCACACAGGCATCAACTGGTAACAGATTTTATTGTGTCTACCTTTAAAGGTAGGCAATAACTATCTGGCAGTGTTTCTCAAAGTGTGTTTCATGGAGCACTAGTTCCACTAGATGCTCAGCCACTAAAAGGTATTGTGGCTAGAGAATCAGGATAAATATGTCCCTCATGGAGAGTCACATGGTCACAATGCTTGTTGACATAGATGAAGACTGAAAGGTTCTGCAATGAAGAAACTTGTTTAGTCCTATCTAACTCATCGTTTCTCAAACCACAGAATCTTTTTTTGTTTGTTTGTCTTGTAACCTATTAACATCTTCTGTGGATATTTGAGAGATAGTGGGATATGGTGTATGATCTTTTACAAATTAATTAATTTATCTGTGCCTCATTTTCCTCATTTATAAGTGGGGACCATAATAATACCTATTGACATGAGGATTAAATGAGTTAAGAAATGTGAAACACTTAGAACAGTGTCACATTGTGTTATATAAGGATTTGCTATTAGTATTGTTTATTAATAGTAATATTCTTAGTGCTGTTATTATTGAATGAGACCAATACCATGATTTTATTCATTAGGGTTTCTACATGCATTAAACTGTGTACAAGCCATTATGTCAAGTAAAGAGATTATAAAGTGGTAAGGGCAATTACAAACATAAAGAAAGCACTATGGGACTGATGAAGACAAAGAGTATATTGTCAACTGTAGGAGACTCCAAAAGTTGTACTTAGAAGTTGAGAAGCTACTGGGTGTCTGGGAAATGGTCAGCAGAAGAGTAGGGACATTCCAGAGAGAACAGTTACTTTTTGTAAAACACACTAGTGTGATCTTGGAAACATAATGTGATGGTTTGAAGCTGTATTAACCCCAGAAAAACATATTCTTAAATTCAATCCATTCCTGTGGATATGAACCCCTTATAAGTAGGACCTTTTGATGAGCTTAATTCAGTTATGAAGGTGTGGCCTACCTCAGTCAAGATGGGTCTTAATCATATTTCTAGTTCTTTACAAGAAGAATGAAATTCAGAAAGAAAGCCACAGGAAGTGGCCACAGGAAGTAAGAAGCTGAAATCATTGAAACTCGGAAGAGAACAGAGAGACCAGCAGAGGCTGCCATGTGCACTGCCATGTGACAGGGGAACTAAGGACCAAGGATCAACAGCAGGCAGCTCCAGAACATAACTGCCTTTGGGGAGAAAGCATAGACTTGATGATGCTCTGTTTGGACATTTTCCTGGTCTCAAAATCAAGAGCTAATAAATTCCCATTGCTCAACCCAAACTACTGCATGGTATTTGCTTGAGTAACCGAGAAACTTAAATGCAGAGGGTATGTAGAAAAGCAGATCAGAATGAAATTGTGAAGGACCTTGTATAAAAACCCCAAAGTATGAGTTTTATTCTACAGATAGCAAAGAAAATAGGGAATTTTTATGCCTGAGAATGTCAGGATTAGTGTTGTTTTTTGGAAAGGTAACTTGATGACAGGCTGGAGAAACGAAAGAGAAGGAACACAGGAAAACTTGATGAGTGTGTAAATTGAGGCAGTGACAGTGGGAATGGAGAGGGCATACATGGCTTAAAGAGACATTTCTGAGGTAGAATTGACAAGAATCCGTGACTGATTAGTTGAGGGATGGGAGGATGGGAGTATAGCATAATAGAGGACCAAAGAAAACACTTACATGTAAAATTTGGGAGGATATGTAGCTCATGACTCAATTTAGGTTTTTTTTGGGGGGGAGGTACCAGAGTGGGGGATTGAATCTGGGGCCTTGTATGTGGGAAGCCAATACTCAACCACTGAGCCATATTGGCTCCCCTGAGTTGTTTTTTTTTGTTTGTTTGTTTGCTTGTTGTTTGTTTCTTCATTTTGCTTTTAGGAGGAACCGGAGACCGAACCCAGAACCTCCCATGTGGGAAGCAGGTACTCAACCACTTGAGCCACATCTGCTCCCCAATTCAATTTAGTTTTATAAATAGATAACACTGAGATTTTCAATGAGAACTGTTCCATGTGTCCACAGCCTTCTTCCAGTTTTTTGAAACAAATCAATTTTATTGATACATATTAATAAAGCATAAATCCATCCAAAGTGTACCATTGATGGTATTTGGTATAATCACATAGTTGTGCATTTATCACTTCAGTCATTATTAGAGCATTTTCATTATTCCAATAATAATAATAAACAAATAAAAAAAACCTCATCACCTCTCAATCTGTCTGTGCTTCCCATGCCATACATAGCTATTTTGTTTCTGTCTTTCTAATTTATTTGTATTTATATTTTGTATAAACAGCCTTCTATATGCAATAGTATCCATATTCATATTTCACATGAGGTTTCACTATCTTATACAGTCCTATGTAACATTTTTTAGCTTTCCTTCTAGTAATATACATGTCCTTAGATTTTCCCTTTCAACCACTGTCATACCCATATAATATGTCTGCTAGTTACAAATACTATGATGTGCTTTCACTATTTCTATTATTTTCAAAGATTTATAAACATCCTTTTTACCAATTCTGCATATATTAACCCTCAGCTTTCCATTCCCTACCCTCATTCTATTTTCTGGTGACCTATATTCTAATTATTAAGTTCATGAGTTTACGCAATATATTTAGTTCATAATAGCACAGTCATACAACATTTGTCCTTTTGTGCCTGGCTTGCTTCACTCAACATAATGTCCTCCAGGTTCATTCATGTTGTAATATGCTTCACAACTTCATTTCTTCTTACAGCTGCATAGTATTCCATTGTGTGGCTATACCACAATTTGTTTATCCATTCATCAGTTGCTGGACACATGGGTTGTTTCCATCTTTTGGCAATTGTGAATAATGCCACTATGAACATCGGTGTGCAGATATCTGTTTGTGTCACTGCTCTCGGTTCTTCTGGGTATATACCTAGTAATGGTATTGCTGGGTCACATGGCAAGTCTATAATCATCTTCCTTAGGAAATGGCAAACAGTCTTCCACAGTGGCTGTACCGTTGTACAGTCCCAACTAACAGTAAATAAGCATTCTTATCTCGCCAGATCACCTCTAACACTTGTAGTTTTCTGACTTTTTAATAGTGGCCATTCTAATAGGTGTGAAATGATATCAGAATGTAGTTTTGATTTGCACTTCCCTAATTGCTAGTGATGTTGAACATTTTTCATATGTTTTTTCATCATTTGTATTTCTTCTCTGGACAATTGTCTATTCAAGTCTTTTCCTCATTTTTAAATCAGAGAGTATGTCTTTTTATTGTTGAGCTGAGTTCTCTTTATATATCATGGATATGAAACCCTTATGGGATATGTGATTTCCAAATATTTTCTCCCATGGAGTCAGCTGCCTTTTCACCTTTTTCACAAAGTCCTTTCAGGTGCAAAAGTGTTTAATTTTGAGGAAGTCCCATTTATCTATTTTTTCTCTTGTTGCTCATGCTTTGGGTATAAGGTTTAAGAAACTACTGCCTACCACAAAATCTTGAAGGTGTGTTCCTACATTTTCCTCTAGGAGTTTTATGGTTACATCTTTTATATGTAGGTCCTTCATCAATTTTGAGTTAATTTTTGTATAAGGTGTGCGATAGGGTCCTCCTTCTTTCTTTAGAATATGGATATACAGTTCTCTCAATACCATATGTTGAATAGACTGTTCTGGCCCAGCTGGGAGGGCTTGGCAGCCTTGTCAAAAAACACTTAAACATAGATGTGAGGTTCTATTTCTGAGTTCTCAATTCAGTTCTATTGGTCAATTTATCTCTCTTTATATCAGTACCATGCTGGGTTTTTCTTAGCTAAGTAATATACTTTAAAGTCAGCAAGTAAGAGTCTTCCAACTTTGTTCTTCTTTTTAAAGACATTTTTGGCTATTCTGGGCCCCTTACCCTTCCAAATAAATTTGATAATTGACTTTTCCATTTCTGCAAAAAAGGTTGTTGGGAATTTTATTGGAATTGTGTTGAATCTGTAAATCAATTTGGGTAGAATTGACATCTTAATCGATATTTAGTCATCCAGTCCATGAACACAGAATGTCCTTCCACTTATTTAAGTCTTCTTTGGTTTCTTTTAGCAATGTTTTGTAGTTTTCTGAATACATGTCCTTAATGTCTTTGGTTAAGTTTAATTCCTAAATATTTGATTCTTTTAGTCATATGATGAATGGAATTTTTTTCTGACTTCCTCCTCTGTTTGCTCATCAGTAATGCATAGAAATGCTGCTGATTTTTGCATATTAATCTTGTATCCCACACATTTGCTGAACTCATCTATTAGTTCTAGTAGCTTTCTTGTGGATTTTTCAGGAGTTTCTAGATATAGGATCATATCAGGGAATAGTGAAAGTTTTATTTCTTCCTTTCCTGTTTGTATGCCTTTTATTTCCTTATCTAGCCTAACTGCTCTAGCTAGAACATCTAGCACAGTATGGAATAACAGTGGTAATAGCAGTCATGTTTGTCTTGTTCCTGATCTCAACAGGAAAGCTTTCAGTCTTCCACTATTGAGTACAATGCTAGCTGTAGGTTTTTCATATATGCACTTTACCATATTGAGAAAGCTTCCTTCTATTCCTATCTTTTGGAGTGTTTTTATAAAGAAAGAATGCTGTATTTTATCAAATGCCTTTTCTGCCTCAATCAAGAGGATCATGTGATTTTTCTTCCTCAATTTATTAATGTGATTTTTTACACTAATTGATTTTCTTGTGTTGAACCACCCTTGTATACATGGGATAAAACCCAGTTGATTGTAGTGTATACTTCTTTTAATGTGCTTTTGGATTTGGTTTGCAAGTATTTTGTTTGAGGACTTTTACATCTATATTCATTAGAAATATTGAGCTATAATTTTCTTTTTTCATAGTATCTTTATCTGGTTTTGGTGTTAGGGTGATGTTGGCTTCATGGAATGAGTTTGGTAGCATTCTTTCCTATTTAATTTTTTGAAAGAGCTTGAGCAAGATTGGTAGAATTCACCTGTGAAGCCATCTGGTCCTGGGCTTTTCACCTTGGGGAGATTTTTGATGACTGTTTCAATCTCTTCACTTGTGATTGGTTTGTTGAGATCTTCTATCTCTTCTAGGGTCAGTGTAGGTGGTTCGTGTGTTTCTAGGAATTTGTCCATCTCATCTACATTGTCTAGTTTTTTGGCATACAGTTGTTCATAGTATCCTATTATGATCTCTCTTCTTCTGCAGGATCAGTGGTAATGCCCCTCTCCCCATTTCTGATTTTATTTATTTGCATCTTCTCTCTTTTTTCCTTTGTCAGTCTAGCTAAGGGTTTGACTATTTTGTTTATCTTCTCAAAGAATGAACTTTTGATTTTGTCGATTCTATTGTTTTTTTGTTCTGGATTTCATTTATTTCTGCTTTTATCTTTACTGTTTCTTTCCTTCATCTTGGTTTGGGATTAGTTTGCTATTCTTTTTCTAGTTCCTCCAAATGTGCAGTTAGACCCTCAACTTTAGCTCTTTCTTCTGTTTTAATGTTAGCATTGAGGGCTATAAATTTCCCTCTCAGCACTGCCTTTGTGGTGTCCCATAGGTTTTGAAA
>JAQZBX010038118.1:0-23528 GCA_029593785.1 Cabassous unicinctus | reverse complement strand
ACAGAAAAGATCAAATGGGGTATTTAGTTGTCATGGGAAATATTCTTCATTACCTTACAGTAATGCACACAGGACATGGGAACTATTATCAAAAATTTTAAACTGTAGAGTCTAAATTGTAAACCATAATGTAAACCATTGACAATTTTTAGTTGCTATATCTTACTATCTGTATAACAGTTATAACAATGCTAACATCCATAATAAAAAAAAAAAAAAGGTTTTAATATGGGGTGGGGAATGGGGAGGGAGGTTGGGTAGGTGGGAGTTTCTAGTATTCCATGTGTGACTTTGCTGTGATCTAAAACTTCTTTGAAAATTAAATCAAAATTTGGGAGACACTGCGGAATTAGAGGGGGAAGGTGTCACGGTATACAGGACATCTGATAATACAGTGATAAAAGAAAAAAAGAATAATTTCTTTTAAAACATGATTTTTTTTCTCATTTTTTCCAATGTCCCAATCCACTAATTATATTTTATTCTTTGTTTAGTTTCTTTTTTGACTTCGGAGTTTCCTTGTACTTAACTGTTGCATTTAAGCTTATCATTATTATTTCTTTTTCTTATTAATTGCATTTTGTTATTATATGGGCTTCTTGTTCAAGGAAGGTTTAGATCACAGAAGGGTTACAAGTGGGTCTGCAGTGGATTATTGGTGGGTGTTGTCTGGGATGGGGGTTTCATGGGAGTAAGTCCATCTGAATATACATGAAAGATATATAAAATTGTTCAAATGATCAAGGGATGGGGCATGGTCACAGTGGGTAGACAATTACTGAATAAATGAGGGAATCTGAATTCCCAGCCTGGAGAGCTCTGCTACATTCCCCAAGGGAGCAGCAACAGTCCCTTGAGTGCAGAGGCCATGTTTGGCAAAAGAGGATGGCCCACTGATGGGTTCTCGTTATTGAGAACTGGCCTTATGAGTATTTGTTGTTCCAATTGAAACTTAACCTACTGTTATAGGGTGCCTAAGGGTTGCCACCTGAGAGCCTCCTTGTTGCTCAAATGTGGCCTCTTTCTAAGCCAAACTCAGCATATGAATGCATTACCCTCCCCCCAACATGGGAAATGAATCCCGGGGATGAGCCTCCCTGGCAACGAGGGATTAATACCAAGTGCCAACGGGCAACATGATTGGAAAAAACCTTGAATAAAAGGGGGAAAAGATAAAGAGAAATGAGTTCACTTGGCTAAGAGACTTTAAAGAGAGTTGGGAGGTCATCCCAGAGGTAATGCTTATGCACACCTCAGTAGGATCTCATAGAACACCAAAGTGGATATCACCCCACACAGAGGGACCCCTGAGGGCTCTGGAAACCCCCAGGTCCTATATAAGTGGGGATAGCCCCAGAGATTGATGCCTAATTAGTGGGCTCTTCATTGGAATCTGTGCTCATGAGAGTGACAGAGTTGGACTCAAATAAGTCCTCCCTGCACATGGTCCATCAGTCCCTTCTAATCAAACCTATATGTGATGCTGGATTTGTTAGGTGTACTTCCAGAAAATGGAGCCTATGGCCTACCTATCTGCCATCTGTGCCTGGAATCTCGTTGGAGCTGCAACTCCTACCCTACAGCTAAATGGACTCATCCAAGTGGCCTGGCAAGATGATGGCAATGGGCAATGGCCATCCCAGGGAATGGAGAGGGTCTGAAGCTGCAGGCAGGATAAACCCATCCACCGTACATACGGGATATAAGCCCTCTCTCACTTGGAGTTGGAGTGCACATCACCATCCCAGGCCCCTCAGGATTGGGGGAGGAACTGTGGACTAGACTGGACTTGGTGGTGTTCTGTTGTAGACATATTGTGATTCAAGCAATGGAAGAAATTGTAACAGTGAGGTGGAGCCAGTGGCCACTGAACTTTTTTGGGGCAGGGAGAAGAGGGGCAGTTGAAATATTGGGGTTTTTTGGGGACTTGGGGTTTGTCTTGAGTGGCAATGCGGTGACAGATGTAGGCCATTTTCCATCAGCATATACCATGCAGAACTGTGTGGGAGAGAGTGTGGTCTATGATGTAAACTGTGATCCATGCTCGGTGGCAAGGCCCCAGGATGTGTATATCCATTGCCGGTGTTTTGTCACTCGGATGAAGGATGCTGGTGTGGGATGTTGTTGGAGTTGTGGGAGGTGGGGAACATGGGAATCCCTGTAATTTCTGAGTAATATTTAGGTAATCTTAGCACCTTTAAAAATACATATATATATATTTAAAAAATAACATTTATGTAAACAAATGCACATATATGCCTATGTATTTATATATGATTTTACAAATATTTGTATGTATTGTGAGAAATTTGATTTTTACCCCCAATAAAAAATAAACAAATTTAAAAAAAAATCATATCCTTTTGTTTTATAATTTTAATTGTAAATATATATTTTTAAATAGTAATGTATGTGTGTTTGTGTGTATGTATATATTTCTATTTCTCTTTCTATAACTATCTATCTATATTTATATAGAGAGAGATACACTCAAACTAAAATGAAATCCTTTATAGCAAAAAATGTTTAAGAAATAAAATACCATCAGTACCTTCAAAGTGTTTGGAAAGACAATTGCTCAATGTATACCCTCCTTCTCATTCAAAAGTAAATATTTCCTGAACTATGCATTAATAAATCTCATATTTAATTTTACATTGATTGAATTAATACATATCCTGAAACAATAAATTCTCTAATTCTACCTGTTTTTAACCTGGAATTAACTGAATGACTTCTTTCCCTTAGAATTATATTTTTGAGTTTCATGTATTTGATGCATATGTTTACTTAACTCATTTTCCTTCTGTAGTGTTTCTTTCTTTGAATAACATACTATTTATTTATTCATTCATCTATTATTATACAAATGGTTTGTCTCCCATGTTCTTTCCTTTCTTTATTTTTGTTATTATTTTGCTAATATGAACAAGACTACTATAAATATTTTTGAAATTGTCTCAGTGGAAACCTATGTGTATTTCTAGATGTATATAAATAGTACTTAAATTTCTGAGTCATAGGAAATGCATACATTAAATGTAATATTTAATGCCTCTACAATGGTCATGTTAATACTCTCACAAGCAAAACCTAAGAATTTCCATACTCTTGCCACCACATGGTCTTTTAAAATTTTAAATTTTGCAAGACAAATGAGGGTTAAATCTTATTATATTGTGATTATAATATTTATTTCCATGATCACTAAACATGTTTTCAGATATTTACAGGTGTTTTGGAAAGTCTCTCCTGTAAAAGGCCTGTTTTCATCTTTGGCCATTTTTCAATTTTTTTTTTTTTTACCTTTTATCTCATTGGGAGTTTTTACATATTTTGAACACAAAGTTAAAACCTTCTTCCAGTTTCAGGATTTATTTTTTTTCTTTACTATATGATGGAGTTTTAACAAATGAACTTCTTAATTTGAAACATTAGAATTCCTAAGTTTTACAGTTATCTTTTGTTTTATTTAAGCATTCCTTCACAATGATGACAAGATAAATGTACTCAGTTATAATTTTTTTCATAGGGGTAGTTTTGCCTTTTAACTTTAAATACATAATCTATTGGGAAATGAATTTTTATATGCTGTGATATGAAAATAAATTTATTTTTTTTCTTTCCTATAAGGAAGATGAGTTTTTCCAGTATGAATAATTGATAATTGTTAGTCATTATCTGACTACTAGTCTGCAGTTTCCTCTCTGTCATATATTATGATCATGAATGAGTATGTTCCTGAGATGTTTTTGTTATACTGGATTAATTTTTCTGTTTCTTGGCTAATATTATATAATAACTCATATATTATAAGTGATGATATTCATGAGGACAAATATCCCTCCCTTCTCTTTATCTTTCTGTTTTCTCGTGGCTTTAATGCTATTTGATATTCCATATGTATTTAGAATAAGCTCAATGAGTTCCATGAGAAATACTTCTCAGATAGTAACTGCAATTGCCCTTAATCAATAAACCAATTTATGAGAAAATGACTTTTAATCAATATATCTATCTCCCTATGAAGAAGAAGGTACAGCAATCCCCTATTTCCTTAAGTCAACATCATGTCTTCTAAAGAAAGGTTATAATTTTGTATATATAGCATGATATTCTCTTCTGAGTATTTTAAAGCATGTTTGTTTTCTTTTATAAAGTGTATTTTGTAAAGATTTATTTTCTGTTCACAGTTCATATACAGAAATCATCTTTCAACAAAGGCTTGCTGCCCAATGCAAACAGGACTCAATTCTAAGACTCAAGCTATTGAGAAAAGAAAGAGCTTTATTGCAAGTTCAACCAATTAGCGGTTAGGAGGTAAGGCTCAAGGCTCAAATCCATCTCCAGGATATGAGGGCTAAGGGAGATTTTTTTGGGATAGGAGGTGGGTGTTGCTATGGGGAAGATTAGCTTGTTTTGGTTTAATTGGTTAGGCACAGATTTGTCCATGTTTGATGAGACAGGTTCCAGACTGAATTTCCCTTGATGAAAGATCTCTCACATTGGATGGCTCCAGATTCATGCAAATTTGGTTCTGAGGGGGATGACATTTTGTTAGTGTCTCAGAAGTCATCTAAGGATGACATTCTATACTTCTGCACATGCTCAGGTTATATAACTTTCAGTTGGCCTCTTGAAAAACAAATACAAGAAGAATATTTAGATAGGAAAACTTACAAAAGATACAGATAAACGAAGAGGGTACTTACTGATTCTGGGCAATTTCAAAATGAAAACCACTCTTGCATATTAGTCCTATGTCTATTTTGTACATATATAAATATATATTTCAAAGAAGCATTAGGTTACATAAATGTCACATTAAAAATATAGGGGATTGGAGGGAGGAGCCAAGATGGTAGCAAAGTGAGGAGCTACTGGAGTCTGTTCATGATGCAGGGCAGTTGGTAATCACCCAGATCATCTAGAGCACCTGTTTGGGTGCCCCAGGAGACCAGAATAGTATCTTGCAATATTTCTTGAAAGTTTGGAAGGAGGAGACTGCCCATCTGTAGAGAGGATTCATGAGTAGAGTCCCCAATGGCACAGAGGTCGGTGCCCATGGCACAAGCCACCTTGGGAGCTATTCTGTGGAGTTGGAAGCTCCATTTCTCAAAAAGCAGGATAAGAAGACATGGTGTGGCACCAATTTCAGCTACTGATTGGTGAATTTGGTGGGTTAAAGTGTACTCCTAGGAACAACTAAACATAGAGGTTGTCCAGGTCAGAAGGAGGCCAGTAGCTGACATTTTTACTTTGCCCTGGGCCTCAGGGGAAGTGAGGTTGATTGAAAATCACAGTGCTCTTAAAGATGGCCTTCTTTCCACTCAAGTCAGATTGCAGCTGTAGCCTAAAACCCAGCCCCATCTCTGGCAGGGAGGAAGTTGGGGGGACCTGCACAACCTCTCTGGAAAACTGCAAGTCACTCCGCAGAGGGCAGTACCCATCCTGCTCTCACAGCACAAGCCACATCAGAAGCTATTTTCTGTAGCTGGAGTTAGAAGCTCCATTACCCATAAATGGTGGAGGAAGAGACAGTTGTCCACCAACCTCAGCTACTGATTAGTGGACTCAGCTGGCTAAAGTATAATCCTAGAAACAGCAAGGGTTTGAACCTATTCAATTTGGAAAGAGTTCATTAGCTGCCATTTTGACTCCATCCCAAGCATGAAGAGAAGCCTGACTGACTGAAAATCCAGTGCAGTTAGGGATTGGCTTCTTTCCACCAAGATTGGACTACAACCCTGGCTTAGGCTCCAGCCCCACCTCCATCAGAGAGGAAGCTGATGGGATCTGCACCAGGCTCTCCAGGCAACTGAAAGTGCTCTCTAATTGCACAGATGGAATAGTCAGTCACCTGGGGCTGCATGACAGCACCCAAAAGGATAGGGGAGGTACGGGTATCCTCAGTCTCTCCAGGCAACGGTAGGAGTTTTCAGCCCACAGGAACTGGTTTGTTGAATGGTTTCAAGTCCATCTAAACTTCTGTCCCCCATCGGATAAGAGAGGGCTGGTGTTCCCTCAGCCTCTCAGGGCAACTGCAGGTATTTTCTGCCTGCACAAACCTGACTGTTGTTCACCTGTGGCTCCACCCCTATTTCAACAGGACAAGACACAGACTGTGTTTGCCCAGGTTCTCTGGGTAACTGCAGCTACTTTTAGCCCACACAGCCTGGACTTGTGGGTAATTGTGGATCCACCCTCATGCACCAATAGGAAAGAAGGGGGCTGGTGTTTCCACAGCCTTTCTGGGCAATGGCAGACTTTTGGCCTGCAGGAACTAGACTGTTGGATGCCTATGGACCCACACACATTCCCAATAGGATGGGAGGGGCTGGTGTCTTCACAGCTTCTCTGGAAAATGGCAGGTACTTTCGGCCTACAGGGACTGATCTCTTGAGTGCCTGTGGATTCAACCCTATGCCTTAATAGGATTGGAAGGGGCTGGTGTTTCCTCAGCCTCTCCATAAAATGACAAGTATTCTCAGCCTAAAGGGACTGAACTGTTGGGTGCCTGTAGAACCACCCCACCACCCAATAAGATAGGAGGGGGCTGGTGCTTCCTCAGCCACTCAGTTCCTACAGGAACTGAACTTTTGGCTATCGGTGGTTCCATTTCACCCATAAAGGGCAGAAAGGACAGTACTCCCTCAGCTTCTCAGGGCAAATGCAAGTGTATTCAGCCCACACAGATTAGATTATTGGACACTCCAGAGGGTCAATTCCTCCCTGGCAGGGAGGGTTTCTGGTGCTGCATCAGGTTACCTGAGTAACTGTAGTAATTTTGGACCCACATGGCATAGATTGCTGCCCACTACTGTAGCTCCATCCTCGCTCAAGGAAGGGGAGGAAGGGATGTGAAGCTTTATCAGTCTTTCCCGGCAACTACAGACAGTCTTGTCCTGCCCAACTTGGATTATTATACATGGCTGCAGCTATGTTCCTACTGATGGCAGAGGAGAAAGGTGGGAGAAGCTTCATCAATTCTTGGGGCAATGTGGACGGCTTCAGACACCATAGCTTTCAGCACCAACTATATCCTTGGCTCCTACTACACAACCAGCAAGGGAAAAAAGACAAGAAAGTCTTAAACTAAATGGAGAAACTGCATCCAGAATAAATACATCTAGCAAGCCAGATGTGAAAACAACAACAAAAATTACAAGCCATACCAAGAGACGGGAAGATATAGTCCAGTTAAAGGAACAAGAGAAGCCTGAAAAGGACATAACCATAGATATTCAAACAAATATAAATTTGTTAATAAATTCAATGAGATGGCTAAAGAGATTAAGGATATTAAGAAGACATTGGCTGTGTGGGAGAGAGTGTGGTCTACAATGAGATCTATGGTCCATGCTTAATGGCAAAGCCCTAGGATGTGTATATGCATTGCAGGTGATGTGCCACACTAATGAAAGATGTTTATGTGTGATGTTATGGGAGGTGTGGGAGGTGGGGAACATAGGAAACCTTGTAATTTTTGTGTAACATTTATGTAATCTAAGCATTTTTTAAAAATATAAATAAATAAATAAATAAGATATTTGATGGGCACAAAGAATTTGAAAGCATACATAGAAAAATAGCAGACCTTATGGGAATGAAAGGTGCAATAAATGATCTTAAAAATACACTGGAGGCATGTAACAGCATATTTGAGGGAGCAGAAAAAAGGATTAGTGAGGCTGAAGACGTGGCCTCTGAAAGCGAACAAACAAAAAACAGATGAAGAAAAGAAGAGAAAAAATTAAACAGGATCACAGGAAAGTAAATGATAGCAAGAAATGTACAAACATATGTGTCATGGGTGTCCAAGAAGGAGAAGACAAGGGAAAAGGGGCTGAAGGAGTATTTGAAGAAATAATGATAGAAAATTTCCCAACTGTATTGAAGAACATACATATCCATGTCCAAGAAACACAGCATACTCTCATCCGAATAAATCTGAATAGACCTACTCTGAGACACATACTGATCAGAATGTTAAATGCCAAAGAAACAGTGAAAATTCTGAGAGCAGTAAGAGAAGAGCAATACATAACCTATAAGGGATACCAAATAAGATTAAGTGCTGATTTCACATCAGAAACCATGGAGGCAAGAAGGCAGTGGTATGATATATTTAAGATACTACAAGAGAAAAACTGCCAGCCTAGAATTTTATATCCAGCAAGGTTATCTTTCAAAAAATGAGGGTGAATTTAGAATATTCACAGATAAACAGAAACTATGAGAGTTTATAACAAAAAGACCAGCTTTGCAGAAAATACTAAAAGGAGTGTTACAGCCTGAAAAGAAAAGACGGGAGAGAGAGGCTTAGAAGAGAGTCTAGAAATGATGACTGTATCAGTAACTGTAATTATAAGTGTCAAAAATAAAATGACAAATAAAATGCAAAGAAAATGGATGAAATGAGAACTGCCTTTACAGTAATAGCATTGGATTTTAATGGATTAAACTCCCCAATCAAAAGACAAATAATGGTGGAATGGATAAGAAAATATAAGCCATCTATATGTTGTCTGCAAGAGACTCACCTTAGACCCAAAGATAGCATAAGATTGGAAGTAAAAGGTTGGAAAATGATATTCCATGCATGCAGTAAAGAAACAAACAAACAAAAAGCTGGGGTAGCTATACTTATATCAGATAATATAGAATTTAAAAGCAAAACTGTTATTAGAGACAAGGAAGTACGTTACATATTAATAAAAGAGATGATTCACCAGGAAGAAATATCTATCCAGGGTGCCCCAAGGTATGTGAGGCAAACACTGGCAAAACTGAAAGGAGAAATAGACATCTTTACAATAATAGTTGGAGGTTTCAAAACACCACTCTCAACAGTGGATAGGGCATCTGGACAGAGGATCAATACAGAAACAGAGAGCTTGAATAATATGATACACAGACTAAACCTAATAGACGTATGTAGAAAATTTCACTCCAAAACAGCAGAATATACATTCTTTTCAAGTGTTCATGGTTCTTTCTCCAGGAAAGACAATATGTTGGGTCACAAAACAGATCTCAATAAAGTCAATAAAACTGAAATCATACGAAGCACTTTCACTGATTAAAATAGAATGACATTGGAAATGAAGAAGAGTCAGAAAAAAGGAAAATTCACGTGTACACGGAAATTAAACACACTCTTAAATAATCAGTGGGTCAATGAAGAAATCTCAAAGGAAATCAATAAATATCTCAAGACAAATGACAATGAGAATACAACATTTCAGAACTTATGGATGCAGCAAAGACATTGTTGAGAGGAAAATTTATAGCATTCAATGCTTACATTAAAAATGAAGAAAGACCTAAAATCAGTGACCTAATTACACAGATGTAGGAACTAGAAAAAGATCAGCAAACCAATCCCAAAGCAATTAGAAGGAATGAAATAACAAAGATCAGAGCAGAAATAAATGAAATTGAGAACAAAAAAACAATAGAGAGAATTAACAAAATCAAAAGTTGGTTCTTCAAGATTAACAAAATTGACAAACCCTTAGCTAAACTGATGGAGAAAAAAGAGAAAAGATGCAAATAAATGAAATAAAAAATGAAAATGGGAACATTACTACAGACCCCACAGAAATAAGATCCTAAGATTATACTATGAACAACTTAATGCCAAAAACTTAGACAATGTATACGAAAAGGAAAAATTCCTAGGAACGTACAAACAACCTACACTGCCGTAGAAGAAATAGAAGACCTCATCAAACGAATCACAAGTAAAGAGATTGAAACAGTAATCAAACACCTCCCCAAAATGAAAAGCCAGAAAACAGACGGTTTCACAAATGAGTTATCCAAGCATTCAAAGAAGATTTAATACCAATCTTAGTCAAGCTCCCCCAAAAAACTGAACAAGAAGGATAACTACAACTCACTCTATGAAGCCAATATCACCCTAATACCAAATCCAGATAAAGATATTACAAAAAAAAAGAAAATTACAGACCCATTTCTCTAATGAATATACACGCAAAAATCCTCAAGAAAATAATTGCTAATAAAATCCAACAACACATTAAAAGAATTATTCATCATGACCAAGTGGGTTTTATACCATGCATGCAAGGCTGGTTCAACACAAGAAAATCAATCAGCATAACACACCACATTAATAAATCAAGGAAGGAATATCACATGATCTTATCAATTGACACAGAAAATGCATTTGAAAAAATGCAACCTCATTTCTTGATAAAACTACTACAAAAAAGAGGAATTGAAGGAAACTTTCTCATAATGATAAAGGCTATATAGGAAAAACTCACAGCTGACATTGTACTCAATGATGAAAGACAGAAAGATTTCCCATTGACATCAGGGACAAGACAAAGATGCCCCTTTTCACCACTGTTGGTCAATATAGTGCTAAAGGTTCTAGCTAGAGCAGTCAAGAAAAAGAAATAAAAGTCACCCAAATCAGAAAGGAAGAATTAAAACTTTCACTATTCACAGATATGATTGTATATCTGGAAAGTCCAAAAAAGTCTCCAACAAAGCTGCTAGAGCTAATAAATGATTTCAGTAGAATGTCAGGACACTAGATCAATACACAAAAATCAGTGGTATTTCTATACAGTAGTAATGTGCAATCTGTGGAGGAAGTCAGGAAAAAAATTCCATTTAAAATACCAACTAAAAGAATCAAATATCTAGGAATAAACTTAACCAAGGATGTAAAGCACTTGTATTCAGAAAACTGTATTCATTGCTAAAAGAAATAAAAAAGACCTATATAATTGGAAGAACATTCCATGCTCATGGATTGGAAGATTAATTATCATTAAGATGTCAGTTCTACCCAAATTGATATACAGATTCAATGCAATCCCAATAAAAATTCTACCAGAATTTTTTAAACAAATGCAAAAAAAATAGCAAATTTATCTGGAAGGGTAAATGGTCCCTAATAAGCAGAAACATCTTAAAAAAGAAGAGTGAAGTTGGAGGACTCTCACTTCCAGACTTTAAATCATATGACCTTGTTACAGTGGTAAAAACAGCATGGTACCGGCATAAAGATAGACACATAGACCAATGGATCCGAATTGATGGTTCAGAAACAGACCCTCCCATCTATAGCCAAGTGATTTTTGACAAGCCTGTCAAATCCACCCAGCTGTAAAAGAACAATTTATTCACCAAATGGTTCTGGGAGAAACGGATATCCATAGCCAAAAGAAAGAAAGAAGACCCCTGTCTCACACCCTATACAAATATTAACTCAAAATGGATCAAAGTCCTTAATATAAAAGCAAGTACAATAAAGCTCCTAGAAGAAAGGTAGGGAAACATTTTCAAGACCTGGTGGTGGATTCTTAAACTTTAAACCAAAAGTACGAACAACAAAAGAAAACAAGGATAAATGGGATCTCCTCAAACTTAAACACTTTTGTGATTCAAAGGACTTCATCAAGAAGGCAACCCATTCAATGGGAGAAAATATTTGGTAACTGCGTATCTGAGAAGGGTTTGATTTCCATTCTATAAAAAGAAATCATACAACTCAACAATAAAAGAGTAAGCACTCCAATTAAAATTGGGCAAAAGATTTAAATAGACATTTCCCCAAAGAGGAAATTCAAATGGTCAAAAAGCACATGAAAATATTTTCCATATCACTAGCTATTAGGGACATGCAAATTAAAACAGTGCATCTAGCACTGCATAGAATGGCCATTATTTAAAAAACAGACAACAATAATTGCTGGAGAGGATGTGGAGAAATAGGAACCCTCCTTCATTGTTGGTAGGAGTAAAAATGGTGCAGCCTCTGTGGAAGACAGTTTGGCAGTTCCTTCAAGAAACTAAATATAGAGCTGCCACTTATCCAGCAATTCTTCTACTAGGAATATATCCTGAAGAACTAAAAACTATGACAAAAACTGATATCTGCACACTGATGTTCATAGAAGCATTATTCACAATTGCCAAAAGATGGAAACAGCCCAAGTGGCCATTGATCAGTGAATATATATAAACAAAATTTGTTATATACATGCAATGGAATACTATGCTGCAGCAAGAAGAAATGAAATTGGTACATATGTGAAAACATGGATGAATCTTGAAGACATTATACTAACTGAAGTAAGCCAGACACAAATGGATAAATATTGCATTGTCTCCCTAATATGAACTAAATATGAAGAATAAACACATGGAGGTAAAACTTAGAGTATAGGTTATTAGGAGATAAGAGGATGGTTGAGAAGAACTACTGATGTTTAATGTATGTAGAAGCTTTAATTAACTTGACTGTAAAAGTGTGGAAATGGGTAAATTTTATGGTAACACATTATGGTGAGTAGCAACTGGTTTATAAATGGGATTGTGGCTGAAAAGGGTAGTCTGAGGAAGTAAATGTCAATTACAAGAAAGCTAAAGATTTGGAATAATCTAAATTATAATCTATAACACAGTGAACCCAGAGGTGGATGAGAATTGTGGCTGAGGATACAAATGCAATAGTGCTCTTCTGTGAGCTAGAGTAGATGTACATCACTATTGCAGAGTGGTGGGAATGTGGAGAAGCATGGGAAAACTACAATTGGTGCAACCTATAGACTGTAGTTAACAGCAATACTATAATATTCTTCCGTCAAATCAAAAGATGTATTGTGTTGATAATGGTGGTGTATGGAAAAGTTTGCAAAATGTGTGCTATGGACCATGGTTGGTGGTAATAGTCTGATGATATTATCTCATAATTTGTAACAAATATTCCAGCACGGTGTGGTGGGTTGGTGAAGGGGTGTTGTATGGGAATTCTACACATGTGTATGATTGTTTTACCAGTTCACAACATCTGTAATAAAATACATTTTTTTAAAATAGGGTGGTTTGGGGTTAATTACCAAATGTAAGATAGGGACTATAGTTAGTAGTAATATTTTGATGATGCTCTTGCATAGTTTGTAACAAAAGTTTCACAACAATTCAAAGTGTTGGTGGAGGGGTGATGTATTTAACACCCATATGATGTTATGTGTGTTTATTTTGTAAGCTCACAATCTTTACAAGACACTTATTGTTTATGCATATCATGTATGAATGATACTTCAGTAAAAAATTTATAAAAAAATATATAGGGAAGTCCCATATATGCCACCCCTCCCTCTCCCACACTATTCCCATTAACAAAATCTTTATTAGTGTAGTACTTTACATATGATTGATGAAATATATTGAAGCATTGCTATTAATCATGGACTATAGATTATATTATATTTGCACTGCACAAATTTATAGATTTTGACAAAATGTGTAATGATCTGTATCCATCATTGCAAGGTAATTCAGCACAATTCAATGTCCCCCAAATGCCCCATGTTACATCTTTCCTTCCCTCTCCCTCCCCACAGAACCTCTGGTGGTCACTGTCGTTATGTCAATGATACAAGAACTTCCATTGCTAAAATAATAATAAGTCTACTTAAGACCATAGTTGCATTCCTCTCTTATGTTTGTTCATTCCACAACCTTGAGGAGATTGGGAAGCTGATGCTCACTCTGTTTCAATTGAGAGGGGGCTTAGATCCCATGGGAGAGATTGAAGCAACTGCCTTGCTTGCAATTGTAGACATTCTGTTTTCTGGGATGGCCATTGTCCATCATCATCCTTCTGTAAGTTGTTATTTGCAAGTCCAATGAACTGCACAGTATGAGTTGCAACTCTGCTGAGTTTCAGGGCTCAATTGGCAAATGAAAAAACAAAAATTTGAGTCTCTGGGGCATATATTTAATGAGTATAAAGCTAATTATAGGTTAAAATAAAAGGGGCAGATGAGTCATATGTAGGGAATTCACAAATAAGTCTAACCCTTTACATTGGGGAGAATATATTCCAAAGTAAGACCCACTGACAGGGTGCCAAATTACTGAGCTTGTCTGCTCTGCTTATTGTGTCTAGATATCTCTAGTGCCCTGAGGAGCCCCACTGTTTGAGGCACTGTGTACTGTGGCAGTCAATGAAATCCTGCTGAGATGTGCATAAGCTTAACCTCCTATGTCTTAAAACTTCTATTTGTCACTTCATAATTCTTATAGCCACAGCTTCTTTTTCTATGAAGACATTCACATTAATTTTGAATAACAGGTTTATAATTTCCTTTGAAATTTTTGGAATTTTAAAACTTTTCTTCTTATCATACTATGTTGCCAGGACCTCTAGAAAACATTGAAAAAAAAGGTGACAATAGATTTGTTCCTGATTAAGTGAAATGTTTCTTTACCTTCTCAACATTGAAATGTTCACTCTAAGTTTACTTTTTCTTTCTTTCAGACAACCTGTATCAGATGTGAGAAATTTTCTTAAATTTTTTTCTGCTAAGAATTTCTAACTCATTTTAAAAAATTTTTCTGAGAAACAATCATATATGTTATTCTCCATTACCATGTGGATCTTTAAGTTAGAAGGATCTAGTTTTGGTAAACATATATCAGCCATGAACTGCAATATACAGATAATTTCACTTTGCTAATATGGGTGTGGAATTTACATCTAAAATCATGAGTAAGATTGGACCATAATACCTTTCTTGTTTGAATTTGATATTAAGGTTATACTATTTTGTAAAGTGAATTAAAAAACATTCTTCTCTATTTTCTTAAAGAGTTTAGAGGATCCTTTAATATTTAATAAAACCTGCTTTAATAAAAAAGTTTGTATTACTGGTGTTTTATATTTTAAAAACTGTTTAAATTTATTTTAAATGTTTACAGAAACATTCAGATTTTCTTCAAATTCCTGAATCACTACTGGTGTGTCATGCTTTTTATTTTAAATCTTTTTATGTATTTGAATAGATTTTATATTATCTGTAGGTGTCTTCTTAAATGCCATTTCATAGTATTTTATATGATATATATTGGTCAATATGTATTTGTGAATTCAACTTTTGAAAAGACTTAAAAAACTATGTGGTATATGAATATATATAATGTTAAATCCCAATAGAGTCTAGAGAAGGACTTCATAATGATGCACATCAATTCAATTGAGAAAAGGAATATTAACATTAAGGGAGATCCATAACATTTGTAAAGAGTTTTATATAAATTTAGTTTCACTTCAAATTTAATGGAAAGAATGTTTTCCAGATAATTTTAAGGTGGGTAATATGTATAAGAATTTGTGCACATGGAGTAAACTTCTAAAGATGTTCATATTTTGATTGCATGTTTCTTTTCTATTTTTTCATTCATTTTTATATTATTATTCTTTTATTTGTATACTACCAATTTTCTAGTATCTTATCATGGATACTTAACTCTTTAATTTTGAACCTCTGATATTTAAATTGTCACCATTTAGTCTTATAAGTACTCTGCCAATTATGCATTCAGATAGTAATGACTCAAGTAATATTATTTTAAAGGAATATCATTGACATTTAATTCACATATAGAAAACAATACAATCATAAGTTTCATTGAGTGAAATTTTACACAAACTTGCCCATATCACCACCATATATATCATGAAATAAAACATTTGCAGCAACACAGAACATTCCTCCCTGTAGTCTCCAAAAGTTACTGCAAACCTAACATCTAATAACATATTTAGATTTATCTATTTACCATTATAGGTGTGTAATCATACAAAATTTGCTCTTTCTATCTTCTTTTTTCTGCATTATTATACTATGAGATTGTGACACTTTTCCATATCAGAAGCAGTGTAATTCCTTAATTTCATTGTTGGTATTTTATTGTATGAATATGCCATCAACTATTCATTCTATATTTGAGTTATTTAAAGTTTGTGGCTGAGGATTTGTGAGAAGATGGCATCAGATTAGGGAGGCAAGGCTCAGCTCTCTCATAAAAACAACATAGAAAGAGCCAAAAGCTACCTGAGGAACCTGCTTTGGGGATCAGCAGACCAGGAGAGTGCTTCAAAACTCCCCAGAGAGTGAGGGAGAGAGAGAAGAAGAACCTGAAACAACAAACTGTGAATTACTGAATGACTCAGTCACTGGCAAGGGCTCCCCTTGCCCATCCCCATTTATTAAGTGGGAGTAAAACCCCTGGCTCATTGTAGAAGACTGAGAGGGGAGCAGATATCTTCTTCCCTGTCAGCTATTACAAGGAAAAAGGGAGGGGAAGTCAGGGGTCTTTTCTTCAGTGAATTCAGCCAGTGGAGCCCACTTTGAATCTTGACTCTGGCCAGACCAAAACAAAGGAAAATGGAGACAGACACACCTCCATGGAAAGGTGTGCCAAATAGCTTCATCTGTTGGCCAGTCTGGGAAATGAATGGACAAAAACAGCACTTGGGCCTCTCTGTTCTCTAACTTCTAGGAGAAAATTTATGCCCCATTAGTGCATCCCTTGCATGATTTTGATAACTTAAGCTGGGCAATATTAGAGATATTGGATAAGGTGAACTAAATATCAAAGAGGTGTGAAAAAATAATAACAATCGGCAAGATAAAGAATTTAGCCATCAGAATAAATTCACAAAAATATTCAGATGCCAAGAAATTAAAGAAAAAAAAATCACAAGCCATACTAGGAAACAGGAAGAGATGGCCCAGCCAAAAGAAAGAATCAAATATCCTGAAGAAATACAGCATGTAAGGCAATTAATCAATGATAATCACACAAATCTCCTAAGTCAATATAAAGAATTAAAAGAAAATATGACTAAAGAGGTAAAGGATATTATGAAGTCACTGGGTGAGCATAAAGAACCATTGGAATGTCTGCAACAAAAAGTAACAGACCTTATGGGAAGGAAAGGTATGATGAATAAGATTAAAATAAGATGGGAAGTAGATGTGGCTCAACTGGTGGGGCTCACATCTGCCATATGGAAGGCCCTGGGTTTGGTTCAGGGAGGCTTCAAGTGAGGGCAAGCTGGTCTGCACCTGTGGTGGGCTGACAACCCACACTCGCAGAGAGCTGATGGCCCAAGTCCACACTCACAGAGAGCTGATGGCCCATGCCCACACCCACAGAGAACTGATGGCACATGCCGATGCTTGCAGAAAGCTGGCAATCTGCACCTATGGAGAGACGGTAGAAAGATGATGCAACAAAGGGAATACAAGCAGACACAGAGGAAATGCATAACAAATGGAAAGAGAAGACAGACAGCGGGCACAAGCAGCGTTTAGCTATTGTAATGGCTTTATATTTGAAGAAGATTTGGATGACAGAAACATTACAACTGTGGCAGGGGAGGATCATTGGTGTGGGTTGTCAGGGATGGGGGAAGCATGGGAGGAAGTTCACCTGAGCACAAATATAAGGTATATAAATATGTTCAAAAATTCATGGGGCATTGTCACCGTGGGTGGAGAATCACACAATAAATGAAAGAGTACTGTATTCCCATCCTGGAGAGCTTGGCCACGTTCTCTAAGGGAGCAGCAACAGTCCCCCAAGTGCAGGGAGACTGACTGGGAAAGGATGATGATCTACTGATGGGCCCTTGATATTGATGACTAACCTTATGAGTCCTTTGCTCTTGAAATTGAAACTTAGCCTATTGTTATGGGGTGCCTAATGGTTGCCTCCTGAGAGCCTCCTTGTGGCTCAATGTAGCCTTTCTCTAAGCGAAACTCAGCATATGAATGCATTACCTTCCTCTGAGCATGGGGCATGACTCCCAGGGATGAGCCTCCCTGGCACCAAGGGATTGCTATCAAGTGCCAACTGGCAAGGCAACTGGAAAAAGATCTTGAATAAAAGGGGGAAAAGGTAAAGATAAATGAGTTTATATGGTGAAGAGACTTCAAAATGAGTCCGGGGGTCACCACAGAGGTAAAGCTTAAGCACATCTCAGTAGGATATCATAGAATTACAAAGTGGGATATCACCCCAAATAGTGAGGCTCCTGAGGGCTCTGTACACACCCAGGTTCTATGTCAGGGGAGATAGCTCCAGAGTTTGGTGCCTTGACAGTGGGCCCTACTTTGTAATTTGTGCCCCTGTAAGAGACAGAGTTGGACTCAACTATGTCTTCCCTGCACATGGCTCATCTGATTCTTCTACTCAAACCTATACTTGGTGTTGGAGTTTGTAGCTGTACATCCAGAGACTTGAGTCTTTGGGCTGTCCATGTGCCAGCTGGGCCCAGAACCTCAGTGGAGCAGCAACTCCTACTCTACAGCTCATTGGACCCACCCATGACTACTGGCAGGGAGATGATGATGGACAAGGGCCATCCCAGGGAAAAGAGAGAGTCTGCAGCTGCAGACAGGATAATCCCATCCATCTTCCCCATGGGATATAATCCCCTTCTAAATTGGAAGTGGAGTGAACATCACCATCCCAGACTCCTCAGGATGTGGGGAGGAGCTATGGACTAGAGTGGACTTACTGGTATTCTACTATAGACATTTTGTGATTCAAGAAATGGAAAAAAATTACAACATTGATGTGTAGCCACTGGCCACTGGAGGCTCTGGGTGCAGGGAAAGGGAAAAGCAGTTGTAATACAGGGTCTTTTTTGAGGCTTGGGAATTGTCATGAGTGACATTGCAATGACAGATATAGGCCATTTTATATCATCATATAACATGCAGAACTGTATGGGTGACAGTGTGTTCTACAATGTGAGCTATGGTCCATGCTTAATGGTAAAGCCCCAGGATGTGTTTATCAATTGCAATTAATGTGCCACACTAATGAAGTATGTTTATATGGGAGGTTCTGGGAGGTGTGGGAGGTGGGGCGTATGGAAATCCGTATATTTTTTGTGTAACATTTATGTAATCTAAATATCTTTAAAAAATAAAAATAAAAACAATTTTAAAAAAGGGGATGAATAAATAAATAAATAATTTTTTTTAAAAAATTGTCTTTAAAAAATAAATAATTTAAAAGCATATAAGAGCATTTTGAATGGCTCAATGGCAAAATTAATGATTTCAAAGACAGAACATCTGAACTGGAAAAGACAGGAGAACAGAAAGTGAAGAGAATGGATAAAATGGAACAGAGTCTCAAGGAACTGAATGACAATGAGAAATGAAAAAACATATGCATTGTCAGTAACCCAGAAGGAGAAGAAAATGGAAAAGAGGCAGAAAAACATTTGAGGAAATAATGACTGAAAACTTCCCATCCCTTTTGAAAGACATAAATATCAATATCCAAGGACAATATATCCCAAACAGAATAAGTCCAAAAAGACCTATCCCAACAGACCTGCTATTCAGAATGAAAAAAATCATTGATAAAGGGAAGATTCTCAATGCAGCAAGAGAAAAGCAAAGCATCACATACAAGGGAACCTCAATTAGATTAAGTGCCAACCTCTCATCAGAAACCATGGAGGAAAGAAGAAAGTGATATGATATGTTTAAGGTACTGAAAGAGAAAAAGTGCCAGCCAAGCATTCTGTATCTGGCAAAGCTGTCCTTCAAAAATGAAGAGGAGTTAAAACTGCACAGACAAATAAAAACTGATAGAAAATGTTACCAAACAACCAGGATCACAGAAGATATAAAAGAAGTACTGCAGCTTGAAAAGTAAAAACAAGGGCAAGAGACTTGGAGAAGAGTGTAGAAATTAAGATTATTAGAAAGGTTAAATTAAAATGTAGAAAGATAGACAATAGTATGATATGACAACAGAAAGAAAAGGTTAAAAGTGATGAAATAAATAATTCATTCACAGTAATAACATTGAATGCCAATGACTCAAACTCCCAATCAAAAGACATAGAGTAACAGAATGGATTAAGAAATATGAGCCATTTATTTGCTGTCTGCAAGAGATTCATCTCAGATATAAGGACACATGAGGTTAAAAGTGAAAGGTTGGAAATAGATATTCCGTGCAAATAGTAACCAAAAAAGAGCTGATGAGCAATGTTAATATCAGACAAAATAGATTTTAAATGCAAATGTTTATATTTTCAATTATTAAATGTACAAAATAAAGTTTTAAAAAATGCAAACTATTAAAAGGGATAAAGAAGGTCATTATATATTAATAAAATGGGCAATTCAGCCAGAAAAAAATAATTATACTGTATATTTATGCACCTAGCCTCAGTGTCCAAGATACATGAGGTACACACTGGTAAAGCTGAAGGGAGAAGTAGATGACTCTACAATATTAGTTGGAGATTTCTATTCACCACTGTCCGTAGTGGGTAGAACACCTGATCAAAGGATAAATAAAGAAACATAGAACTTGAATAACACAAAAAGATGGGCTAGACCAAACAGATATCTATAGAGCATTGCACCCCAAAACAGCATTATACACATTCTTTTGAAGAGATCATGGATCCTTCTCCAAGACAGACAATATGTTGGGTCACAAGACAAGTATGAATAAATTTAAAATATTTGAAATTATACAGAACACTTTCTCTGATCATAACAGAATGAAGCTGAAATTCAATAATTGATGGAAAAAGGGAAAATTTATAAATACATGGAGATTAAACAATACACTCTTAAGCAATCAATGGGTCAAAGAAGAACTTGCAAAACAATTCAGCAAATATCTTGAGATGAATGAAAAAAGTAACACAACATATAAAAACTCATGGGAGACCACAAAGGCAGTGCTGAGAAAGAAATTTACAGCCATCAATTCTTATATTAAAAAAGAAGAAAGAGCTGAAATTGAAGACCTAACTACACCCCTGGAGGAATTAGAAGAATAGCAAAATAATCCCAAAGCAAGCCAAAGGAAAGAAATAGTAAAGATCAGATCAGAAATAAATGAAATTGAGAAACAATGGAGAGAATCAAAGAAACAAAAAGCTGGTTCTTTGAGAAGATCAACAAAATCAAACCCTTAGCTAGACTGACAAAGAAAAAAAGAGAAGATTCAAATAAATAAATTCAGAAACAAAAGGAGGGACATTACCAGTGACACCACAGAAATAAGAGATATCATAAGATGATACTATGCAAATCTGTATCCCAAAAACCTAGAAAATGTAGACAAGAAGAACAAATTCCAAGAAACACACATGAACCTCCTACACTGACCCTGGAAGAATCAGAAATCCTGAACTAACTAATCAAAAATGAACAGATTGAAACAGTCATCAAAAACCTCCCAGAGATGAAAAGCCTGGGATTAGATGGCTTCAAAGGTGAATTCTACCAATCATTAAAGACAACCTAATACTGATTTTCCTCAAGCTTTACCAAAATTCGATAAGGAAAGAATGCTATCAAAGTAATTTTTGAAGCCAAAATAACCTTAATACCCAAACCAGATAAAGACAGTATGAAAAAATAAAATTACAGACCAATATCTCTAATGAATATAGATGTAAAAATCCTAAACAAAATATTTGAAACTGAATCTAAAAGCACATTTAAAAAGTTATACACCACGATCAAGAGGGTTTTATGCCAGGCATGCAAGGGAGGTTAAACACAAGAAAATCAATTAGTGTAATAAACCACACTGTGAAAATGAAGAAAAATCACATGATCAATAGTGAAAATTTTACTTCTTCCTTTTCCATTTGGGTGCCTTTTATTTATTTGTCTAGCATAATTGCACTAGCTACAATTTCTGGCACAATATTGAATAATAATTGTGACAGTAGCCATCCTTTTCTGTTCCTGATCTCTGTCACTATTCACTGATGACATGATTCTATATTCAGAAAATCATGAAAAATCTTCAAAAACGCAACTAGAATTAATATATGAGTCCAGCAAAGTGGCAGGATACAAGATTAATATGTAAAAATAATAGAGTTTCTATACACTACTGATGCACAATCTGAGGAGGATATCAGGGAAAAAAATTCCATTTACAATAGTGAATAAAATAATCAAATGTTTAAGAGTAACCTTAGCCAAGGACATAAAGGAGCTGTATTCAGAAAACTACAAAACACTGCTAAAAGAAACTGAAGAAGACGTACATAAATGGAAGGACATTATTTGTTTATGGATTGGAAGACTAAATAACATTAAAATGTCAATTCTAACCAAACTGATTTACAGATTAATGCAATCCCAATAAAAACCCCAACAGCAATTTTTGCAGAATTCTAAAACCCAGAATTCAAATTTATTTGGAAAGGTAAGGGACCTTGAATAGCCAAAAATGTCTTTAAAAGGAACAATAATGTTGGAAGACTCTTACTCCTTTACTTTAAAGCATATTTCTCTAATTTAAAGATCTGTAGTTGGCAGTAGTTTCTTAAACCATACACCCACAGCACCAGCAATAAATAAATAAATAAATAAATAAATAAATAAATAAATAAATAAATGGGACTTTCTCAAAATTAAACACATTTGCACCTCAAAGGGCTCTGTCAAAAGGTTGAAAAGGTAGCCATCTCATTGGGACAAAATATTTGGAAATTACATATTTGATAAGGGTTTAATATCCATGATATATAAAGAGATCATACAAGTCAACAATAAAAAGACAAACTATCCAATTAAAATATGGGCAAAAATCTTGAAATAGACAAATGTCCAAATAACAAATATAAATGTCAAAAAAACATATGAAAAATGTTCAACATCACTAGGGAATAGGGAAATGCAAATCAAAATTATGAGATATCATTTCACACCTATTGGACTGGCTGTTTTTAAAAAGTCAGAAAGCTGTAAATATTGGAGAAGATGTGGTGAGATAGGAATACTTATTCACTGTTGGAGTGAATGTAGAATGATACAGCCAATGTGTAGGACTGTTTGGCATTTCCTAAGGAAGTTGCATATAGACTTGCCATGGGACCGGGCAATACCATTGCTAGGTAAATACCCAGAAGAACTGAGAGCAGTGACAGAATAGACATCTGCATACCAATGTTCACAGCAACATTATTCATGATAGCCAAAAGTTGGAAACAACCCATGTGTCCATCAAGTCATGAATGGATAAACAAATTGTTGAGTACACACATAATGTAATATTATGTAGCAGTAAGAAAAAATGAGGTTGTGAAACATATGACAACATGGATGAACCTGGAAAACATTATGTTGAATGAAATAAGCCAGACACAAGAGGAGAAATACTGTATGACTATGCTATTATGAATTAATATTTTATGTGAAATATAAATATATCATGTGAAATATGAATATGGGTAAAATTTCATATATAAAAATGTTTTTCTTTGAAGCTGAACAAATGTAGGTTACTACTACAAAATGTTAATATCAGACCCCCAAAAAACCATTTTACTAAGCAAAGGAGACCAGACACAGATTACTACATATTTTATGATTCCATTTATGCAAAATATAAATATAAATCTGATGTAGGCACCTGCTCCCTCCCCCTCTGCCTCCTCCAGTGCCTTGCCAAACCTATCAGGCTGCCCCCTCTATCAACCCTAACAGGCTGCCCCCTCCCAACGGCACCTTATCAACTCTAACAGGCTGCCCCCTCTCAACCCCCCTTTAACATGACTGCTAGGGCTATGATAAAGAGCAGCTCACGCCACTTCCAAGAAGTCTTCTTCCAGGGAACCGAGCAAGCCCGCGCTTCTCTCAACTACCATCTACCTTAGCAACAAGAAACCACCAATCCCC
>JAQZBX010038117.1:0-23532 GCA_029593785.1 Cabassous unicinctus | reverse complement strand
AGCTCTCTTGCAAAATATGGGAGAAAGTGTAGAAGTCATCCAAGGGAGCTGCTTTGGGGACCTGCAGACCAAGAGAGTGCTGCAGGCACTGTCCATTAGGAATTGGGGAAAGAAAGACAAATGAGCCAAATGGAAACTATGAGTTGATGCCCCCATGGTGGTGAATGCAAGCAATTGTCCACTAAAGGCAATCAGCCTTTGTAAATCCTGTACTTGTGCAGCCAACAGAGAGGGGAAAGGATATATTCTTCCCTGGAAAAAGGAAAAGTGTGGCTGAGTCTTGAGTGTGGATTCGTTCATTGGTGAGTGTAACCACCATAACACAAAACACTAGTTCAGAAGAGCTAGTTAGTGGATTATGAAGGATTCATGTCTGTAGAAAAGTTTGCTGAAGAGTACCATCTACCCTCCAGCCTGGAAAGTGAAGGAAGACAAGGATTGTCTTTTATTCATTTTGCAGGCACCCTAGATCTGGTTTATGCCCCATTATCAGCTCCCTGTCCCTGTTTTGATAACTTAACAAGGCAATCTTAAAGTTTTAGAAATAATTGAACTAAAAATCAGAGATCAGTGAAAGAAAACCACTAGGCAAGAAAGAGAAATTGATCAACAGAGCAAAATCATCAACATAATCAAATGCCTGGATATCAACAAAAGATAAAAAGCCATACTAAGAAACAGGAAGATGTGGCCCAGCCAAAGGAATAAAGCAAGAATCCAGATGATACAGGATTTAAGAAAACAAATCAATGTTGTCCATGCAAACATCCTTAATCAATTTAAGGAGATGAAGGAAAACATAACTTAAGAGATAAAGGATATTAAGATGGCACTATGTGAGCATAAAGCAATTTGAAAGCCTACAAAGAAAAGTAACAGAGCTTAATGGAATTAAAGATACAATGTATGAGATTAAAAATACATTAGAGAGGAGCAGATATAGCTCAGTGGTTGAATGTCTGCTTCCTTTATACGAGGTCCTGGGTTCAATCCCCAGTACCTCCTAAAAAGTACATTAGAGACACATAATAGCACATTTGAAATGGCAGAAAAAGGAATTAGAGAAATTGAGGACAGAACTTCAGAAATTGAAAAGATAGGAGAAAAGACAGAAAGAAAGAATGAAAAAATTGAATGGTGTCTCAAGGAGTTGGATGACAACATGATACACACCAACATACATTTGTAGGTGTCCCAGGAGGTGAAGGGAATGAAAAATGGGTTGAAAAAGTATTTGAGGAAATATTGACTGAAAATTTTACAAAACTTATGAAAGACATAAATATCAATATTCAAGAAGAATATCATACCTCAAACAGAATAAATCCAAACAGATATATTCTGAGACATTTACTCTTCAGGATGTCAGATGCCAAAGATGAAGAGAGGATTCTGAAAGCACTAAGAGAAAAGCAATATATCCCTTACAAGGGAGCCAAAATAAGACTCAGTGCCAATCTATCATCAGAAACCATGGAAGCACAAAGGCAGTGGTATGATATATTTGAAGGTATTGAAAGATAAAATCTGTCAGCCAAGAATTTTTTTTCTGGAAAAACTATCCAACAGAAATAAGAACGAGTTTGAAATCTTCAAACACAAACCAATACCTAGAGTTTGTACACAAGGAACTTGATCTACAAGAGATATTAAAGGGTTTGAAATAGACTTCAAATGAAAAGGCAAGAAAAAGAAGCCTTGAGAAAAGAGTAGAAATGAAGATTATAATTAATAGAAACAGAAAGGGTTAAAAAACAGACAACTGTATGATATGGCAACAGAAAGTTGCGGTAAAATGGCCAAAGGAAATCATGTCTGCACACTAGTAATAATGAATGGTAATAGATTGAACTAACCAATCAAAAGACATAAACTGATAGAATGGATAAAAAAAAATGAGTGATTTATTTGTTGTCTACAAGAAACTCATCTTAGAATCAAGGACACAGTCAGGCTGAAAGTGAAATGGTAGAAAAAGCTATTCTACACAAATAATACGTAAAAAAAATATGGAGTAGTAAAATTAGTATCAGATAAAATAAAATAGATTTTAAATGCAAAACTGTTATAAGAGATGAAGGTCATTGCATATTCATAAAAGGGACAATTAGCCCAGAAGAAACAACAATAATAAATATTTATTCCCCTAATTAAGTTGCCCCAAAACAGGAGGAACACAGTTGCAAAATTGAGAGCTTGAATCATATCATTAATGAACTAGATCTAACAGACATTTATAGGGCATTATACCACAAAACAGCAGGATATACATTCTTCCCAAGAACACATGGATCTTTCTCCAGGCTAGACTATACACTGGAGTCTTACACATAAGTCAGATTTCAATAAATATAAAAAGATTGAAATTATACAATGCACTTTTTCTGCTAATAATGGAATAAAGTTGGAAAATTCACAAATATGTGGAGATTAAAAAAACACAATCTTAAATAATAAGTTGGTCAAAGAAGAAATTGCAAGAGAAACTAGTAATGCCTCAAGACAAATGCAAATGAAAACAAGACTTAACAAAACTTATGAGATACAGCAAAGGCAGTGCTGAGAAGGAAATTTATAGTTCTCCATGCTTATATTAAAAAATAAGAAAACTAAAATCAAAGACCTAACACCTGGAAAAACTAGAAAATGTGTAGTAAACCAATCTCAAAACAAGCAGGAGGAGATAAAATTAACACAGAAATAAATGAAATAGAGAATAAAAAAGTAATAGTGGACCAACAGTACAAACAGTTGGTTCTTCGAGAAGACCAACAAAATCTATAAACCCTTAGCTAGCTTAACAAAGAAAAAAGACAGAAAATGCAAATAAATAAAATAATAAAAATGAGGGCAGACATTACCACTGACCCAGCATAAATAAAAGAGATCATAAGAGGATACTATGAACAACTATATGTCAACACACTAGGCAACTTTGATGAAATGGACAAATTCCTAGAAACACATGAACAACCCATATTGACCTTAGAAAAAAGAGAATATCTCAACAAACCAATCACAAATAAAGAATTTGAAACAGTCCTTAAAACCTCCCCAAAATGAAAAGTCCAGGACCAGAGGGATTCAAAGATGAATTCTACCAAACATTTAAAAAGATTTAATACCAATCTTGCTCAAATTCTTCCAAAAAATTGAATAGAAGGAATGCTACCAAACTAATACTATGAAGCCAACATCACCCTAATAGCAAAGTCAAATAAAGATATTACAAAAAAAACACAAAATTATAGACCAATTCTCTAATGTTTATAGATGCAACAAATCTCAACAAAATATTTGTTAATCAAATCCAACAACACATTAAAGCTCGCAATCAAGTACCATGTATGCACGGGTGATTCAACATAAGAAAATCAACGAATGTACTATAACATATTAATAAATTGAAGAAAAAAAATCACATGATCATCTCAATAGATGCAATAAAGGCATTTGACAAAATACAACATCCTTTCTTGATTGAAAAAAATACTCCAAAAGATTAGAAAAGAAGTAAACTTTCTCAACATGATAAAGTGCATATGTGAAAAACCCACCATTGTACTCAATGGTGAATGACTGAAAGCTTTCCTGCTGAGATAGGAAAAAAGATAAGTATGCTCACTCTCTCTACTGTTATTCAATATTGTGTTGGAAGTTCTAGCTAGAGTAAATAGGAAAGAAGAAAAAAGACACTCAAACAAAAAAGGAAGAAGTAAAAGTTTTCTATTCATTGATGACATGATCCTCTACCTAGAAAATCCCAAAAATTATTCCAATGTGGAAGTTCAGGTTTCTCTCAGTTCGTTCTGAGTGTATTTCTTGTTCTGGAGATATGCATGGCCTTTAATTCCCTCAGTATACATGTACACTACAAATACCCTAGTTTTCCCACAAAATTCTGCAACCTTTCTTTGCAGCACTCAGGTGTTGTATTTCACATCTCAACTATGTAATCTTTTGCCCCATTGACTTCCATTTAATATTTTCTTATGTTGATTATTAGCTCGCATGCCACCAACTTCTCTAGCCAAAGCACATTCTGGGACAGGTGAGACGGAGATGAGCACTTTGGGTCAGATTCTCATCAGATGCCACCAGACAGGATGGAACAGATATACCTAAACCTCATTCACTGAAAATAGACATACCTGTACCTCATTCTGTGAATAATGTGGACTTTGTTAACTAGCCTCAACCAGGCATCCAAACTGGGAATGAAACCCTCACCAGAAAGTGGCTGGGGCAGAATTAGTTAAAGCACAAAGAGACTTTCTTACAATATTTAATTTAACTTCTCCTTAATTCAACATTCACTTGGTTTCTGTACACCTTTAACTGTTTTCCAGAGACCTGAGAAATTTGCTTCTGCCAGTTTATGCTTGTTTCTCAATGTTTCTGTGTGGGGACAAGATTTTGTAACTTCTTTCTCTGCCATCTTGCTGATGGAAGTCAAAGAGACATATTTTTAACAAAATCCCAACTGTGTCCTCAAAATGTCCATGTGATTTTTCTCGGTATGGATTGGGAATACATAAAATACATGGGCTGCTATTTTTGCAAACAACCAAAATGGTTGCTTACTAATCCTGTAAGGATTGGGAGAGTCAGTACATCAGCAGATCTTTTCATTCTGTTAAATCTATTAAAGGAGTGGGTTTAGCTCAGTGGTTAAGTGCCTGCTTCCCATTGAACCCAGATTCAATCTCCCAAGTACCTCCTTAAAAAAAAAAAATTATACAAACAAACCAGGAGTGGGTGTAGCTCATTGGTTGAAAACCTGCTTCCTATGTATGAGGTCCCAGGTTCAATTCCTGGTACCTATAAATAAATAAATAAATAAATAAATAAATAAATAGTTCTATTAAAATATTTCTCTAGGTTAGTAAGGACAAAATTGAGAAAAAAAATTGAGTAAATAACAGTGTCAGCACCCCATCTAGACAATAGCCCATATGATTGGTGGCTTTTCCTAGTAGGAGTATGGGGATGGCAATAAGACCTTGTCCCCAAGGTTGGTGTGAGTTTCCAGGAAAACAAGGAAGAAAGAAATCTTTACTCAGGAACTGAAGGAACTGTCTCCTATCTGAGCAAGGACTTTAAGATAAAAATTGGCAAAGTTGATTTCAGAAAAAAATTCTAACTAAAATATAATTTTTCACTTATATGTTTTATAGCTCTAGAGAAATAATTTGCTTTTACCATGTCAAGTTCTAAACTATTTCAAAAATAGACATTTTAAGACTTAATTATAATTTTATGGGTTGTCAAATGTAGAGGTCAGCTTTGAATTTTAAAGGAACTGAAGTTTTCAATGAGAGAGGCTCATTTACTGAATATATCAACAAACACTGGGGACCAAATTTTGACCAGAATTCTCTACATTTTATGAACATATAGAAAGATAGAAAGCCTAATTCCTATCCAATTAATTTCTCAATTTGGAAATTTTGAAAATCATTTCTTTCAGCAAAAGGAGGATATTTGTGGCACTATACACTCTCTAGAAAGCAGAAATCAATAGTTGAGCTCAATCAAAACACTGAGGAATCTTTAGCCAACTAGACACAGGACAGTGATTATAATATCCATGTTTCTCCCAAACTTGAAGCAGATAAAACTTACCAGAACATGCTTACTAAAGCCTGTTTTGTAGGACTCTCTGATCTATAGGCCAACAACATATATGGAAACAGTAGCATAAAACTTCTTTTATAATAGTTGTGCACATAATTGACTATAAATTTATGTAATGACAGCATGATATAGACACAGTGCCTATCAAATTCCCTGATATTTTCTAAGTTATCAATATATATTGATTGTAGGAAATAAAAGTGAAATATAGATTAGCTTCCATGAAAAAACTGAACTTCAGACATGAATATAAACTTCATTTGTGTCCTTTTCAGTCTAACCTTTACAAAGACCTGCTGAAACTATCTTGACAGCAATGATTTTAGTTAACATTCATGTCTCACATGGTGGACTGAGTCTTAGGCTTCACTAAAATTTCAGTGTATATGTGTTCTAGAACCATTGCATAGATACCATGTTGGAAAAGAGAAGTTACATTTTAAATTGAAAGTATTGAAAATAATTAGCCACATAGTCTTCATTAACTAGAACTGCAGCTAGTGGAAAAACAATTCAGAAACTGAGAAGTCCTGAGAACTAAAATTTTGGTGTTTTTTTTTCCTCTTTGAGATGTTGATGTTGCAAGACATGTGTCACCATATTTAAAACTTTGAAGGGAAAATATATATCATGTGTAGACAGTTGGAAGCAAATCTAATATTGTGAAGAGTAAGATAGGAATAGTAATTAAAAAGGAAGGAAAATAATTAAAGTCTTATGATCCTTAAATAACTATAACAGACAGTCTTGACATTTGCTGAACAGGTCATTTTAACACAGATAAAAAATAATATACTTATGTATGTAGTCACCATTTCCAATTGTTAGCAATCAAAACAGCAAAGTCACCTAAATTGATTAAATTTTTGCCAAAAACAAAAATAGAATAGTCTCATGTGACCTATATAACATTTCCATCTTGTTAAGTGAAAATTCAGGGAAATGTCATACCTCATACTATGCAATTTCCAAAATGTGAGTGTGGGGGGATATATCTAAAACATGATGATACATGAACTCCATTTGACAAAAACTCAATAATGTAACTATAGATCGTATAATGTGATCATTTTAGGGGAAAATTTGGACCTCACTTATGAACACTCATTGTTGAAATGCTTGAGAGAACAAATGTTAAAATACACTTTTTAAAGAATATTATGTGCACTTAATAAATATTCCTACAGTTGACATTATAATATAAAATAATGATAATATATAAAATTTGTTTCAAATATGAAAAAAGTGCATTCATTCTAATCTGGGAGACTTATGGAGAAAAAGTTTGGAATGCTGCAGATTAAGTCTGTTTTTCTCATATGTCAACATTCAACTTGATTTTATTGGGGTGTCTATTCCACACACCCCCCTTTTTGGGTGCCTCTTCCCTTTGTTCCTGCACCAAAGATAAGGTCTTTTTCCACAACATGATCCCTTCTCTGTCATTAGAGTAGTTACATGTTTCTCCATGCTTTCTAAACCAGTTGTATGGTTGGAGAACATGAAGTGAATCTTTGTTTTTCTGGTTTAGTATCAGTCTTAGGTCCTGTGTCCTTCTGTCTAGGGTATAGGGAATTCTCAGGGGTCCTGCCCCTATACCATTTTCCTCAGAGAAGCCTCATCAATGTCTATTCACAAGGAGAGGCTACAATCCTATGGCAAGAGAAAGTAGGATACTTCATAAGGACCCAAGATACAAGGTTATCGAGTGCTTCCCCCAGATGCCTCATCCATGTCTTGGGGCTTTACTCCTGCCCTATGAATTATATACTTCAGTGTAGATTTCCCATTTTATGACTTTTTCTGGCATTTTATGACATTTTCCTGGTTACTACTGAGGTTGCGCATCTTTTAAAATGTTCATGTAAAACATAAGTTTCTTGTTCATATATTTACCTACACATCTATTGGTTGATTAACTTCTTATTCATGAAAGTCCTATATATATATTGCTTATTTGGCTGACATATACTAGAAAATATCTTCTGTTATGCAGTGACTCTTCCTTTAGCTTTATTCATGGTGAGTTTTTGTCATTTATAAGCACTTTTATTTAGTAAATGGCCATATTTTTCAATTTATTTCATTCTTTCTGTCTCATTTCAGAAAGGTGAGTACATGAATATATTCTTAAATATTATCTTCTAATAATTTTTCAAAGGAACTTTTGCATTTAGTACTTTAGGAGTCTAATTTTATTCTAAAACTGTGAAATAGCTTCACATATTTTATAGGACCATCCCCAAAGTTCCATCAGTCATGCATATTGTTCCTTGATATGACAACTATCTACATCTCCCATCCTTTTTATATAGAGAAGATTATTTTTAATTATGGGAGTCTATACTGTTGAAGGGTGAAACCACAAAAAGGATATGGTCAGATTTTATAAAACAATGGAAAAAATAGAATGAACGTGAGCATATAATTCAGAATCCAGAGCAATAGAATTCCTTGGAGTTTGAAAACGGAAGAGGTAGGACAATTAATTGGAAATGCTACTTTGCATTAGTAGCTGTCTTAATTTGCCACAGGGTTGCCAATGCAAAATATCAGCAAATGTTGGCTTTTATAATGGGAATTTTATTAGGGGAAAATATTACAGTTCCAAGAACGTGAAATGTCTAAATCCAAGAACCATCAGAGCGTCTTTCTAACCAAAGCCAGCTACTGGTGATCCTGGTGTCCTGCCACATGGTGAAGCAAGGTGATGGTCTTTGCTGAAGTCCCTGTCTTCCCCTCCAAAATCTACTGTCTCCTACAGCTCAGCTGTGGGTGACCAGGCATTAACTGTTTCTGGGCCTACTCTCTCAGTATTTGCTGCTCTGCTTTCTTCCCAAGTTCAGCTGTGGATAATCAAGCATATGGCAAGGCTCATGTCCTCAGCCTTGAGCTGCTCCATGGGCCCAACTGCTCAGGGGCCTCTTTCCATTCCTCTGTGCTCAGCTGATTCCAGACTCTGGTACCTCTCTCAGTCTCTTCTGAGCTTCTCTATTTTCCTGCAGTCCTCACTCTTACATTGAATGATGAAAATGGTTGTTTCCTTCTCTGTGTCTCTGTCTATTTGTCTCTGTTTATATAAATCTCCAGTAAGAGGGCAGAGACCCAACCTGAGTCACTCGTCACTAATGTTTTCCAATCAAAAAGACCCCACACGCACAGCACAGGATTAGTTCAACAACATAATCTATTTCATTTTGGAATTTGTATGCCAACCAAAGGGGTTTTGATGCAAAATACCTGAAATCTGTTGGCTTTTATAAAGGGCATTTATTTGGGGTAGAAGCTTACAGTTACCAGGCAATAAAATGTAAGTTACTACCCTCAACAAAGTCTGTTGCCACATGTTGGAGCAAGATGGCTGCCAGTATCTGCAAGGCTTCAGGCTTCCTCTTCCTTTTAAGGCTCCATGGCTCCAGCTTCTTCTAATATCAGCAGTAGGTTGGGATAAATCTCATCTCTCTCCCAGGGCTTGTTTCTCTCCAAGCTCAGCTGCACTGCTCTCTCCACAAGGCCAGCTGTAAACAATCAGTCAAATGGCTCATCTCTCTTCTTGGGGGCTCTGCCATGTCTAAGAGATCCTTCTCTCTTTCCTCATGTATCTGCTGCTCTGTGTATTTATTTCCTGGGGCTCCAGCATTAAAACTCCAACCTTCTATTCTGCTGTGTCATTTTCTCTGTGAGTCCCCACCCATCAAGGGGGCAGGGATTCAATGTCTTACTGATGTGGCCCAATCAAATCCTTATTCACTAACCAAATAAAAGTGAAACCTCTGACTCCAATCCAATCTAATATGCCCAGAGGAACAGAAAATTTCACAAACATAACCCAGTATCTATTTTTAGAATTCATAAAAATATCAAATGGCTACAGTATTCATAAAAGAATTTCAAACTGTCACAGTGGCAATAAAAGTAAACTATTCTACTCTGAGGGCAGCATATATTTCAAAATTAATAAAGATAGAAATTATCATGGAAAAATTTCTTTACAAGATTAACATAAGAATACCAGGTAAAATTTTTTGTTTGTTTACTATGTGTCTAAAACTGAACTTAGAAGTTTACATAGATTATCTAATTTAATTCTGACAATACATGGAGCTATGTATTACCTTTATCCTTTCTTTAAACAGGGGCATTGGAGGCTTCTAGAGGTTTGGTCACTTATTCAATTTTATGTCACTAGTACATGTGGGAAATAAAATTCAAATTCAGGTTGCTTTTTCAGAGGCAGAACACTTATCCTGTCTGCTGCAATATAGCATCTACACTGAGGCCATACAATGTCTTGAAAAGGACTAAAGGCCAAGCATGGGTGCACTCAGTGCTGCCATATATGGCTAAGAATGAGATTATTTGCCTTACATTGTATTTATCTGGCAGTTCTACTATTAAGGTAATTATCACACAGATCCAAATGATATTTACATGAATTTTTATTTTAAGATCAGGTCAAGAGATCAAAAATAACTCTGAGTTTTGATTTAGGCACTTGTAAGCTATATAATCTTGACTAATCAGTTAACCACATAAGGAGACCCACTTTCCTCACTTGTAATAAAAGAACAGTAATCATTCATGCCATAGCTATTTCATAAAGTTGTTTGATAATCGAGTTATGCAATTAATGAGAAAAGTCTTAATTAAATCTATGGAAATGAAACGGTGGAAAAGATGAGAAAATTTTATTTAGGGTTATAAAACAAGCCTTGGATTGTTCCATTATTAAAAGTGTAATCATTTATTACATTGTTTATCATTTGCTATCCACCTAAATTTCTTATACTATGATGAGCTTTCAAGTGACATTATTTACCTCTTCATTTCTCACAGTATGAATGAATGGATTCAACATGAATATCAGAATACCATAAGAAAAGAATGACTTGTTTTTGTCTATACATAATTAGATAATGGATGCATATCCTAACTATACAGGGCACAAAAAACACGATAATGACAGTGAAGTGGGCTCCACACATGTAGAAAGCTTTGCATCTCTTCTCTGAACTGTGGTACATTAAGGAGCAAAGGATGGCAATATAAGAAATAGCCAGCATGAGCAAGTTCAACAGGCAGATCACACCACCATTAATGACCACCAGCAGATCAAAGGCATATGTTTTGGTGCAGGCTATCTCCATCAAACTCCATCAATGTGTAGAAGACACAGATGAAGTGATTGACTCACAGAACGGCAATGGAAGAATGGAAAGAAGCTAATCCAATGATTGCAGGAAGCCCCCTAGTCACACCATCTCCACCAGTAGGGCAGTGGGGAAGTTGGTTCATGATAGTCATGTAGTACTGAGGTATGCAGATGGCCATGTAGCAATTATAAGCATACTCTGTGAGAAGGATGATTTTAATATCTCTGGAAAAAATGGGCTCTAAAGCTGAGTCATATAGCCTTCATAAGAGTTGACTCTCCCCTCATACAAGGAGTCAGCAATAAGTTTAAGGGCCACAGAGGAAGAGTAGCATGTGCTAATAAAGGACAGGTTGACCAAGATATACATTGAAGCCATCAGGGTGGGGGAGGGGGAGCTGGAATTGATGGTGACCACAATAAGCATGTTGTCAGAAAATGTGAGCTCATAGATGACCAATAAGACCGCAAAGAGAATTCTCTGTACCTCCATATTCTGTGAGAGTTACAGGAAGGAAAAGTCTGTGATATTGTGTGACATTTTCATAGATTCCAAAGACACTGGGAATATCCTCTAAAGCTGAGGAAGTAACATAATTGTAACAGAAGTAATTTGTGTGTTTGGGGTGGACATGTTGCAAAATTCTTTTTAGCCACACCCAGTTTCTTATATGGACCCTTCTCTGTTTTCACACCTTCTGTTCCAAAATTCTTGAATCAATTTATTCTGTTAATCACATTTTTTCCTTTGTGCTTAGGGACATATTTTATTTAAGGACTACAGTATCTCTGTGGTCTACAGGGAGGATTCAAAATAAGAATGGTTGATGAGCATTAGTGAAAGAGTCTATTAAATGATTATCTGCCAATTCTATACAAAAGGGAAGTTTCTATGGAATGCATAGAACATAACTCCTTTCTTCAACAACTATAAATTATAATCTTATCAGACAAAATATTCCTACCCATGCTTTATTCTCCTGGAGAAATAAGGAAACATCTTTGCCTATTTTGTTTGGGTTAAAGTAAACACTGTCAATAACCCCACCGACCCATCCTTTTCTTATAAACATAAGTCCTCTTTTTTTCATTTAAAAATTTTATTGAAGTATGTCATGCATACATGAATATAAATAAACAAGTGTATAGTAAGTTGTGAACTGAAAAACAAACATGTATGGCATACAGGACTCCCTTTACTCCACTACAAATACCTTGCATGGTTGTGGAATATTTACTTTAGATGATGAAAGACCATAGTCAAAATATTACTACTAACCATAATCCATATCTTACATTTGGCATACTTTTTCTTAAACCTACTCTATTATTAACACTCTGTATTAGTACTATATATATGCTATAGTTCATGTAAGAATGTTCTCATATTTGTTCTGTTAACCACAGTCCATTGTCCCCCACAGGATTCACTGTGTTATACAGTCCCATGTTTTGTATAAGCCATTAAAAGGGTTTACTTAATCAGTCTCATTTTCATCACAGAATTGAACTGCCATCATCTCAGTCAGTTTTGGAATTCTTTTATTATTCCAAAAGTAAAAATCCCATTCTCTCTTATACACCCATTGCTGACTGGATATAGTATCTTCTTTGCCATTGCTGCAAAAATATTACAATATTCCTCTTAACTCTTGTCTATAATTACATTAGTTTTAATTTCCCATGTATCACCATATTCCTAACACTTTTTAATGGAGCATGCTTATATTTCTATTAACCACAGTTTTCATCCACCACTGAAAACACCATGTTATAGTCCATACCTTATTCTTTAGCTTCCTTTCCAATGACATTTGAAACTAACCCTTTCGGCCACAATCATATTTGTAAATCAGCAGTGTTAGTGTACTCATGATAATGTATTACTATCAACTCTATTCATTTCCGCACTTTAAAATAAACCTTAATAAAATTCTACATATATTAATCATCAACTCCCATTCTCAAACCACATTTTATCTCCTAGTTACCTATACTATAGAGTTTACCTCCATGAGCATACTTATTGTATTTAGTTCATATTAGTGAGACCATACTATATTTGTTGTGGAATTCTTAGATTAATTTATTAATTCCAAAATGAGAAAGATTATATTTGTAAAGTAATCTGTTCTTCTGTGTGTAGTACCCTTTGATTATATTAAATTCAGCTGAATTGACTTTGATTAAATTACCTGTTAAGATTAGGGATTTTTTCATTTGACCACATCACTAAGCTGTGACTCAAGTTATGTCTTTACCCCCTTGGTGCCTCTGATATAAACGCACATTCACACAGACAAACAGATACAAGAGCACACACAGAGAAGAAGAATTTTGTCATGTTTGATCCTGCCATGTGACAGAATGGAGAAGATCAAGCAGCTCAAGTCTGCAGTAGACATGGACCATTTGTCTGATAGTTTACCTTTGGTAGAGAGCTGAGACCGATATAGGAAGCCCTGAGAGACAAGCACTATGGCAGCCTACAGATGAGGTCAGGAAGAAGCTGGGCTTCATGAGGAAGAGGAAGCCCAGATGGGAAGGCTGAAACCCTACAGAAATCATGTGGCTGCTGACTTTGGTGAGAAAGTACTTAAATTACTTTGAATTGGACTTTCCATGGCCTTGGGACTGTATGTTTTTATCCCAGATAAATATACTTTATAAAAGAAAACAGATTTCTAATATTTTGCTTTGGCACCTCTTTGGTGGACTGATATATTTGTCCTTTTGTGTCTGGCTTATTTCATTCAATGCAATGTCCTCAACATTCATCCATGTTGTCAGATGCATCCTGATTTCATTTATTCTTACACCTGAATAGTATTCCATTGTATGTATATACCACAGTTTGTTTATTCATTCATCCTTTGGAGGATACTTTGGTTGTTTCCATATTTTAGCAATAGTGAATAATTCTGATGTGAACATCAGTGTGCAAATGTCTGCTCCCATCCTTGCTTTCAGTTCTTCTGAATATATTTATAGTAACATGATTTCTGGATCCTACAGCACTTCTGTATTTAGTTTCTTGAGGAAACTCCAAACTGCATTCCTTAGAGGTGGTGTCAATCTACATTCCCATCAACTCTGAAGGAATGTTCCTATTTCTCCACATCTTCTCTGGCATGTTCTTATTATTCCACAACTTCTCCAGCCCTTGCAGTTTTCTGTTTGTTTAATAATGGATATTCAATAAAGTGTGAAATTATATCTCATGTAGATTTGATCTGTATTTCCCTAATAGTTAGTGATGTTGAACATTTTTCATGTGCTTTTTTGAAGCATAAGCCCTTTTAAATTAGTTAAAATTTCTAAATTACTGAGGATCTGATGGTCTGCATGATGAAAATTAAAGGAGAACCATTAAGTTTCAAGAGAAAAGAAGTAAATGTAAAAAGTTTAGGATAGAAGATTTTTGTGAAGATAAAGAAGTTGCATCCTCATCGCCTCACCAAGCTTTTCTCCAAGAAGGCAAATACAACTTCTGCAAGTGGCAGGTATGGTGGGGTACTATTCAGAATATGAAATTATATTCAAGAGCACAAACTACAGTAATAAGAGCAAACACCTATATAGTATTTAATCTCTGCCAAGCACTCTTCTAACTTCTTTACATAGATCAGCTTGTTTAATCTGTACATTATCCCCATGAGGTAGATAACCTTTTTCACCATTTTGCAGGGTAAGAGGATGAGACTCAGATTTACTTATCAAACAGATAATAAATTTAAGAGCTGGTGTTTGAACTTACATTGTCTGGCTCCAGAGCCTCTATGCTTCCCTACTCCACCATCACTTCCACTTACAGAAAGCCAGCTCCTTTCTCTGCAGTTTACTCACTGTGTAACTATCGACCTCAAAACTTGAATTTCCTTTTCTCTAAATGAAAAGGAGAGTAGTGCTACACCTTGAGGTTGTATAGAGTAGTAAATGAAATGTGCATGCAAGTGTTTGCACAGAGTCTTGCAGTGGTAAACATTCAATAAATGCCATTTCAGATTATCACCATCATCAACACCATGGGAAACAAATTCTTAATGTGGTTGAAGGAGCCAAGTAACTAACTGTATGAGATCAGGAAAAAGTAGGTATGATATGAGTTTAACTTTATGTTAAATGTGAAAAATTCCCTAATAATTATTACTCTTCAGAACATGAAAGGATGTAAAAAATGTAATCAGTACGATTGTTATATAATGTTGTCAAATAATGGATTCTATGCTTTCAAATAGAAATGTTAAAATAAATCATCATTGTGATGCAAACTTGTGGGAGTAAAATGTAAATTAATTGTAAAACAATTTAGCAATGAAATGAGGTCACCTGTTTAAGTTATTCAGAGGAAACAAAATGATTTTGTGAAAATTAAGAAACTGGAAAACTATTACACTTCATTTTAATTTTAAGTGTAGTTTGCTTTTATTCAACTAAAAATAATAGACCATAGAAGATTTACATTGATAGGATATAATGATACCAACAGGTCAGAATTTGTTTTATTGGTTTTGTTTATTTTTCATTTCTTAACATCATGTTACAGTGGACCTGGAAGCATTCTTAAAGGCTTATCTAAGGCATCTCCAACATTTCATTCCATATTTGACTGTGTCACATGAATAAACTACTGGATGAAATTCTAATTGCTTTTTTTTATTTAATATATATTTTAAAAGATGCTTAGATTACATAAATGTTACCCAAAAATTACAGGGATTCCCATGTTCCCCACCTCCCACACCTCCCATAACATCTCACATAAACATCTTTCATTAGTGTGGCACATCACCTGCAATGGATATACTCATCCTGGGGCTTTGCCATTAAGCCTGGACCATAGCTCACAATCTAATTGCTTTTTATTTGAACAATTGCAAGTTCATATTTTTGTTATTGAGGGGTTAATTAATACCCTTTCCCTCTCCCTCTCCTTATTTGACAAACAGAGCAAAGGAGCAGGTTGAACTAGCCAACAACCTTATCCTTAGGCATGGAGTTGAGAGTTTGGTAAACATGTTCCTGAAACTGGGCACCCATATAAAGCTTTAAACTTTAACTTCTCAAATTTGAGGCTCTTCCTTACACTAACTCATTCCCTTCTGCTGTAATGACTTTATAATCCCATATCCCCCAAGAGGCAGTGTGGTACCTCCTAGCTGGCCACCACCAGATCCTATAAATATTAAAAGCATGTCTACTCCTGCTGGACTCACATGTGTTTTCTTTGGAATATTGAAACATTCAGTCAACCTCCCTGGGCTTGAACTTCCTGTGTTACAATTGACAGAGTTGACAGGATATTCCAGAAACTCCTAATGGTAGTAGTGCTGTGGAGCGCATGCCAATCACAGGGAAATCTATGGGGGAAATCCCACCCATTATTGGGAAATCTTGGGGGAAATCCCACCCTTACTTAGGAAATCAACAGGGGAAATCTTGTGCTTTATTGGGAAGTCTGTGGGGGAAATCATGGTGTGGCCCCATTCCTCTTTGAGAATGAGCTGGCTCAACTCATAGATAATTTGGGACCCATTTGAGATTTGGGGCTTGCCCCATATACACCCATGGGATATGGTCAGTTCAAAAAGAAAACTGAGGATATGTATGTAAAGAAAAAGGAGCAAGGCTCTCTGACTGCTGCTGTTACATGGCCACTTCTTACTGCTTTACAAGAGAAAAAGTTAAACAATTAAATGCTGAAGTGATAATGCAGTGATTAGAGGAATAATTAAAATTGGAATGGGATCTCCATTTAGTGACAGGTCCCTCTAAGCAACTAGATAAGAAAGAGCTAGTGGCTCAGAATTATAAATAATATTTATATCTCATTAAACCACTTGTGCAAAGGAAGGCTTAATCATGGATATAACATCCCACACAAGAGGAGTGCTAAATAGGGCACTTATCAATGAAACCATGTTTATAAGAAAATATTCCGCTAAAGAGTTAACTGAGATAAGCACAACATTCTTGCAGCAGCTCAGCAAATCCCCTGCTTCCTGAATGATATGGCTGAGGGCTAGTGAGAGCTGGTAGAATTAAACTGCTGGAAAATTAGAAAAACTTAGCAACATTAATGTTCTCTGTTTTGTTTCCATGTTAATTCTAATTGGGCCTGGATAGCCACATTGATGAAATTAGTCCTGTTAAAAGTTTAGTAAATTTTGAACTGAACAACTCAAGCAAAGTAAGAAGAAATAAGATAGAAAAATCCTAGCAGGCATTAAGCCTGCAATTAAAAATATATTACCAAATTTAAAGCCCATCATACTTGCGTAAAGTGTGGAAGAATTTAAATGAGATATTACTTTGACAATATTTTAGGTTTTAGTCACATTTTATTTTCATCAAAATTTTTATTAGTTTGTTAAAAAAATCTACCAGTTTTGAATCAATAGCTTACTCCTGAACTTCAAATCTGTCTAAGCGTACAGCTAAAAAGCAGTAATCCAAAATACATGTAATAAATGTTTGTCTGACTAAACTGCTAAATTAGTTCTTAACTGCACTTATACCATTCAAGTTTTCTTAACTGTTGCTGATTACTAATAGAAGTGTTTCCAATAACTAGTTTGCATATTACAGGCAATACGGACTACAAAGGAGATCTTAAAAGCTGTAAAAATCAGAGATATGAAATTATGGAGAGCTTGGAGACAGCCATACCAAAGGAGTAAGAGATATGAGTCAAATTTATGAGATTTATGTTTCTATTGGTGTGTCTTAACTCTTTTTGTGTCTGTTTGTTCAGTGTTTATTTTGATACCTCTAGATGGTAATATTGACGTAACAAATGAAAATCCATAAAAAGCTCCTTTCAAATGGCTGAAAAATTAAATAAGCATATAATTTGGTAAATGAGTATTGATACTAATAAAATAAATTACTATTATATGGGTTAAATCTCAAGATGATGAAAATTGAATGTTTTTGGCTAATGAAATTATTATATATCTTATGTATTGTTTTTCCTTAATTGAAATGAATAGATTTTTCCTTCACAGAATGGAATGAGGGATATGAGACTTAAATGTATTTAAAAAGTAGTAAAAAGGAGAAGAAGGCAAGATGGTGTCGGTTTAAGTGGGCACTCACCATCTCTCTCACAAAACACAGCTGACTGGGGACAGGATCCTGCCCAAGTGAGCTGTTCTGGGAGCCAATGGAGCGAGAGCCTTTGGGACACTGATCTGGAGGGAGCAGGACAGGGATATAGATTGCTCAAGATAAAACCATGAGATTTTAGCCCTGAGCTGGAAATTGCAGATGCTGACAGCTAAGCCCCAAACTCAGGGCAAAGGACTAGGGTAGGCCCCGACTCCTGCTTGCAACTCAGCAAGAGGGAGCATTCTCTGAGAGTGGGAGGGCTTTGGCAAAGGCTGGAGAGGGGTTTCCTTTCTGTGGGTTTGGTTGCCTGACCCCCTTAGAGATTTGGGGAGCACACCAGCCAGCTTGAAGTGGCACCAGTCTGAGGGGAGAGATGAATCTGCTGAGGAAGCCTGATTTACCTAACTGCACTGGAATACAGAGGCTTGGCTTGAGAGAGGGTGGAGTCAGCCAATTTAATAGTTCTGCACTGAGGACTATCAGAATTTCAACCCCCTTAAGGGAGTCAGGCAGTGGGTAGTGCTTAATAAGTTTCCACAAGCCTATTTAGGGTCCCTTGGGAGGAGGGGGTGGTCTAGAAGAGGTTTGTAAACCATTTCAATGAGGTGAACTCAGTCATCAGGGTCCCATTTGAATTTTGAAAGGGAATTCAACCTCGCCAGGAGAAGGGAGGGGGATTTGCTCATACAGCCTGCTGAATCCTACTGCCACAGGAGAGTAAAACCTTACCGGGAAAAGTGACTAAACAGCTTTCTGAAGAGCTAAATGACCAAATTAATGAGGTAGCTCAGTGGAGGAATTACTGCCTTGAATATATGAGGTCCCTAGTTTGATTCCCAGCTCTTCTGAGAGTAGTGATTCACTGGAATATCTAACATTCAGCTGAGAACATAGTACAGGGAAAGCATAGACATTATTTTTGTACTACTTTCTTTTGGATCCCTTATTTCTCTGGAAAAAAAAAAAGAGACACTTAAAAATTTTAACTTAGTTTACTCGCTAAAATCTGCCTCAAAACCTGCAGAGACAAGACTGCAGGGCAATAAACTGATGAACTCAGGCAGACTGAGAGGATCCACAAGGGCCCAAGAAGGAATGTTGTGCTTCCTTAGCTTTGTTTGACTGCTTGCTTCTGTGTTTGTTTGATTTTTTTGTTTGTTTGTTTACTTGTTACTTGTTTTTCTTTCCTCTTACTTAAGACCCGCCCCTGCTTTTTTTTTTTTAATTAAGTGCTGCTAGTTTCTATCTTATTTGCGGTACTTCTTCCTTGATTTCCCATTTTCTGTGTATACTGATTTTGTCTACCAATGCCATATCTTTTCCTGCCTTCATCTTTCTATCTTCTGCATCCTGTTGTGGTTCTTACATTCCACCTTTTTTCATTAGTCCACAGCTTTATTGGTTTTGATTTCTATCTTGTCTATGCTGTTTCTTTTTTTTTTTATAATAACTTTTTTCTTTCAGTCCTTTCTTTACTCTTTCTCTCTCTCCTCATTATTCTGGCCTTTTAAATCATTCTATATATTTTTCTCTATTTGGGATCCCATTTCATTGTAGGTACTCCACTTTTTTCCCCTATTACTCTACACTGCTTACAAGAGTTAAATATTCATTTTACTAAGTCTTATATGGCCCCTCTTCTAACTTTTATTATAATTACTATTATCCTTTTTCCTTTCTTACCTCTTTTGATTTCTCTGGCCCTATTTTTTTCCTTCAAGGCAACATAGAAAATAGCAAGGAAATAGAACAAGAAGAACAAAGTATCAAAGAGAAAACTTAACACACACACAGAACAACCAGGAAAATAAAACTCTAGAGCAGAGAGAGAAGGTAATCAACTGAATAAAACCATCAAGATAAAATGATGACCAGAAGGCAACAAAAAATTACAAACCACACTGAGAAACAGGAAGACATGGACCAGTCCAATGAACAAATTAAAAACTAGGAAGAGATGCAGAACATCGAACAACTAATCAAAGCTGTCCGAACAAATATCATGGACCAATTTAATCAAGTGCAAGAAGAGATTAAGGATATTAAGAAGACACTGGGAGAACATACTGAAGAAATTGTAAACATACATAAAAAGATAATGGATATGATGTTGATGAATGGCACAATCCAATAAATCAAAAAGATGCTTAAATCACATAACAGTAGATTTGAACAGGCAGAAGAAAAAATTAGTGATGTGGAAGACAGTACATCTGAAATCAAACAGATAGTAGAACAGATAGGTAAGAAGATAGAAAAAAACCAGCAGGAATATAAGGATATATCTAACAACACAAAACACACAAACATACTCATTATAGGCATCGCAGAGGGAGAAGAGAAGGGAAAGGGAAAAGAAGGAGTGTTGAAGGAAATAATGGCTGAGAACCTCCCAACCTTATTATGGGATATGGATATACATGTCCAGGAAGCACAGTGCACCCCAAACAGTATAAATGCCAACAGGCCTACTCCAAGACATATATTCATGAAAATGTCTAAAGCTCAAGACAAAAAAAATTCTCAAGGCAGCAAGAGAAAAGAGAACCATCACACACAAGGGAAGCTCAATAAGATTAACTGCTGATTTCTCATCTGAAACCATGGAGGCAAAAAGAGAGTGGAATTAAATAGTCAAGATACTAACAGAAAAAAAAATTCAGCTATGAATTCTCTATCTAGCAAAACTGGCATTCAAAAATGATGGAGAGTTCAAAATATTCACAGATAAACAGAAATGAACAGAGTATGACCTGCACTTAAAGAAATGCTAAAGGAAGTTCTACAGGTTGAAACAAAAACACAGGAGACAGAGAGTTGGAGCAGAGTGTAAGAACAACTAAAAAGACAAAAAAAGAAATAAAAACAACATATGACATACATTAACCCAAAGTAATTATTGCTGGTGTAAGAAATTCCTTGAGAGTAATAACACTGTGTATTAATGCATGAAACTCAGCAGTCAAGAGACACAGATTGGCAGAATGGATAAGGAAATATGACCCATCTATATGTTGTCTACAAGAAACCCACCTTAGACCCAGGGATTCAAGGAGGTTGAAACTGAATGGTTGGAAAACAATTTTACAAGGAAACAATCGCCAAAAGAGGTCAGGAGTAGCTATCCTAATATTGGCCAAAACAGACTTTCAATACAAGAGTATTGTAAGAGACAAAGATGGACATTATATATCAGTAAAGGTGGTAATCTTTCAAGAAGAAAGAACAATAATAAACATATATGCACTCAATCAAGGTGCTTCAAAATACATGAGGCAAACACTGGAAAAACTAAGTGGAGACATAAATCTGCTACAATTATAGTGGGGGACTTTAATACACTGTTACCACCATTAGACAGAACATCTCAACAGAGAATCAATAAAGAGACCAAGACTCTGGATAATACATTAGAGGACCTGGAACAAATAGACATAGAGAATGAACACAAAAATGCAGTGGGATATAAAATCTTCTCGAGTGCACATGGCTCATACTCCAATACAGAACACATAATAGGCTACAGAACAACTCTCAATGAATTCAGAAAGATTGATATTATACAAAGTAATTTCTCTGACCACATCGGAATGAAATTGGAAATCACTAAGTGCCACAGAATTAGATTATGTACAAAAATATGGAAGTTAAACAATGCACGCTTAGACAGACAGTGGGTCAAGAAGGAAATCTCAAAAGAAATCAGTAACTACCTTGAAATGAATGAAAATGACAACACAACATATCAAAACCTATGGGATATAGCCAAAGCCATACTGAGAGGGAAATTCATAACCATAAATGCATATATTAAAAAGAAGAAAGAGTTAAATTGAAGAACTAACTGCACAGCTGGAGGAATTGGAAAAAGAACAAAAAATAACCCCAAAGGAAGTAGAAAGAAGGAAATAACAAAGATTAGAGCAGATATAAAGGAAATAAAAAATAAGAAAGCACTAGAAAAAATAAATAAAATCAAAACTGGTTCTTTGAGAAGAGCAATAAAATTGACAAACCCTTAGCCAGACTAACAAAGGAAAAAGAAAGAGCAGATTCAAATATACAACATAAGGAATGAGGAAGGGGATATCACTACTGACCCCACAGAAAAAGAGTATTATAGGAGGATACTTTTAAAAATTATATGCCAACAAGAATGATAATGTAGAGGAAATGAACAAATTCCTAGAAACTCACAAGCAGCCTACATAAACAAAGAAGAAATTGATGAACTCAACAGTCCAATTACATGAAAAGAGATAAACTCAGTCATCAAAAACCTCCCAACTTTGAAGAGCCCAGGACCAGTTGGCTTCACAGGTGAATTCTACCAAACATTCTGGAAAGAGCAAACACCAATCCTGCTTAAGCTCTTCCAAAAAATAGAAGTAGAAGGAACATTGCCTAACTCATTCTATGATGCCAACATTACCCTAATACCAAATCCAAAAAGATACCACAAGAAAGGAAAATTACAGACCAATCGCTCTAATGAACCTAGATGCTAAAATCCTCAACAAAATACTTGCTAATCGCATTCAACAACATATCAAAAGAATTATACACCATGACGAAAGGGTTTCATCCCAGGTATGCAAGGAAAGTTCAACATAAGAAAATCAATTCATGTAATACACCATTTAAACAGATTGAAAGAAAAATATCACATGATGATCTCTATAGAGGCAGAAATATCATTTGACAAAATACAGCACTCTTTCCTGATAAAAACACTGCAAAACATAGGTATAGTTGGAACTTTCTGAACATTATAAAGGGTATATATGAAAAACCCAAAGCTAACGTCATCATCAATGGTGAAATCCTAAAAGCCTTCCATCTAAGATCAGGAACAAGAAAAGGATGCCCACTATCACCACTCCTATTTAAGATTGTCTTAGAAGTACTTGCTCAATCACTGAGGCAAGAAAAAGATATCAAAGGCATCCAAAATGGAAAAGAAGAAGTAAAAATTTCATTATTTGCAGATGACATGATCTTATACATAGAAATCCCTGAGAAATCTACAACAAAGCTTCTAGAATTTATAAAGGAGTTCAGTAAAGTCACAGGGTATGAGATCAATGTTCAAAAATCAGTAGCATTTTTGTACAACAGTAACAAGCAATCTGAGGAGGAAATCAAGCAAAAATACCATTTGCAGTAGAAATTGAAAGGAATAAATTTAACTAAAGATGTAAAGGACTTATATACAGAAAACTACACAACACTGTTAAAAGAAATCAAAGAAGACTTAAATAAATGGAAGAATATTCCCTGTTTAAGGAAAAGAAGGCTAAACATCATCAAGATGTCTATCCTACCCAAACTAATCTACAGATTTAATGCACTCTCAATAAAAATAACCACTGTATTTGTTAATGAATTGGAAAAACACAGTACAAAAATTTTTGGAAGGGTAAGCAGTCCCAAATCACCAAAGACTTCTTGAAAAAGAAAAATGAAATTGGAGGTATCACACTACCTGACTTTAAAACATACTACAAAACTACAGTGCTCAAAGCTGTATGGTATTGGCACAAGGATAGACATACTGACAAATGGAACCAAATTAAGAGTTCTGATTTAGATCCTTGCATATACACTCATCTGATATTCAACAAGGCCAACAA
>JAQZBX010038116.1:0-23527 GCA_029593785.1 Cabassous unicinctus | reverse complement strand
GGCAAGGCCCCAGGATGTGTATATCCATTGCGGGTGTAGTACCACACGGATGGGGAATGGTTGTGTGGGGTGTTGTTGGGGGTGTGGGCGGTGGGGAGCATGGGAATCCCTGTAGTTTCTGAGTAATATTTGGGTAATCTAGGCACCTTTATAAAATGTATATATATATATATAACAAATAACATTTATGTAAACAAATACACATATATGCATATGTATTTATATATCATTTTACAAATAAAAAAAATTTTTTTTTTTTAAAAAGACTGCAGGGGAACACATACCTGCCAAAGAGTTACATACAGCTGCTGAATGGTGTCCCCGTGATAACAAAGGAATTGTTAACAGCGAAGAATTGTCCTTAGGAAAAATGAGTGTGAGATTGCTGGTAGATGAGGGAAGGCATTCTCAAGGAGATTAAGAGAGCAAGGAGAAGGGGAAAAGCTTCAAAAACATGCTTGATTAGTGAGTAGGATTTTAAAATTATATTTTTGGGAGCATTAAAGAAGTACTTACTTCAAAGCAACTTCCAATCTTTGCTCTTCTATTTACTAGTTGTGTGAGCTTAGGCAAGTTACCCATCCTCTCTAAGATTATTCATATATAACCAGATAATGTGATAATACTAACCTAACTTTTTGTGATAATTGAATGATTTAATGTACATAAATTCTTAGAATTATCTGGTCCATAGTGATTGCTTAATAAACATAAAGACAGAAAACAAATTTAAAAATAAAAAAAGACTTGATTTTCTCTTGTGAACATAAAGGAAGAGACTTTCTCCTACCTCCCATCTCATAGTATTTAGTTAAGAAAACTAATAAGTTCTTTTTTTGTTCTTCTGAAACGTAATCAAGGAAGATACTGCCCTAATTTCTCAGTTTCTTGGGGAAGAAATTAGTATATCTTCCTGGGTGCTCCCAACTCCAAATTGTAAACCTACCTCAGAAATATCTTGAGAATATGTATGTAACAGGTTATATCCACTTAGATACATAAAAAGTGTGAGCTCTCTTTCTGTCTTGTCAGTCATTTTGTGGGTTGCTTGTGATACCTTGCATTCAGATTTAATGCTTACTCATTAATAAAATTGTTTTTCTTTCTCTTTTACTTTTGTGGAGAGGTTTTCTGGGTTGGGAGAAGATTTCATTTTAATATTATGTCACCAACATAAACATTAAAAATAATTGTTATTCTTTTTTCTTAGAGCCATCTTTTTTCAATCTGTTGACTGCCCAAGACTCCTTGAAGGATAATGATACCCTCAGCCTCTCTGTGTTTATTATAATAGTGCCCCTCCCCAATACACACAGATGCATACATAGAAACATATACACTATACATATATGTATATATACATATATACATATATATATACACAATATATACAGAGAGAGAGAGAGAGAGCATAAAATTTTACTTTCAATGATTATAAGGAATATGTGTCCTTTCTAAAAATTGGAGTGTTTTGGCTTTAAATTTCACTTACAAATTGATCCAAATATCATCATGAAGTAAGGAAAACCAATGGCTCTGAAGTCTTTCAAACCTAGTTTTGAATCTATCTTGGTTATTTAGCTAATATAATCTTGGAAGAGTTAAAGTACCTCAACTCATCATCTGGAAAATGGTGACATTAAAAATTCTGTCCAAATTTTGTGAAAATTAAATGAGATCATGTATCTAAAGAAAGAAGGTTGATGACACAGAAGATGCTCTCAATACATATGAGAGTCTTCATTTTCCTACAATTGTAAGAATAAATATTCAAAGAAAAAATCATTCAGCAGTTGCCAAATCAATCTTTGCATTCTCTGTAATGTCATAAAATCTGGATGACAAAACTATGTACTTGGAAAGATGAAAAAAGTTTATTTTGTGTATCTAATAAAATCTTAAATATCAATAATTAATCATTACCATTAGACACAGAGATGTAAACTTAAGACTATATTAGATAAACTACATAAAAATTTTCTGATAATTATTTGTCCTTAACAACTTTTAAAACTTGAACTCTGCCTTTCCTACTCAAAAGAAAACACCAGGTATTCAAAGGTCACTCTCAATTGTGTGTTTTTTTTTCAATTTTTTTCCTGTGACATATATTTCCACATTATATATGCTTACCTAGTAGCATAGCCTGTTATGTACCTTGCTGAAAAGTGAAATAAAGTCATTGGTATGGGAATAATAGCACATTCTTTCATCTGATACCATAAAACATTTCACTTTAAAGCATCCAATAAATACAAAATGAAGTGCAAGGAAATTGATTTATTCCACCCTTCAATTCTGATGAATGGAAAAGCATGAACTTTCACCACAAACATATGAAGATAAAAGAAAATCTCTGAGATATTCAAAAAGTTCTGTTACAAATACAGCTGTTTTCTGTATTTAGGGGAGGAAGGGATAAAATGGGGTGTCTTTTTATAACTTTATTTCATATTATTTAGCCCCTGAGTAGCTCTTCATTGTGAAGCCCCAGATATGTAGGTCAGCTATCAGCTGATAATTTTATGGAATTATTTCCCATACCTTCGTACAGATTCAGATTTTGTCAATATGAGACAAGTGCCTCCCAAAATGTAATAGGCTATTTTCACATGTAATGTCTTCTTATTTTTTAGGAATCTCATAAGATGATGGCCTCCATTCCTCCATTGTTTATTGCCAGGCAACAACTGAATAACCACCCTGTGCCAAGTACTATGGGAAATGAATTCTGATTTGTTCACACTATGAGCTGAAAGAATTTCTCACCTGAAGACGTAAAACATAGCACAAATATGTGGTAATAGGTTAAACATGATAGAAATGAGCTAAAGAGTGTCATGGCTATATGAAGGAGAAAAATATTACTTTGAGCTTGTAGGACAAGAAAGAGCCACTCAAGAAAGTTACTGCGGGCTTTTTCTTGATGAACGGGAGAAACTTTCATAGGTAGACCTTAGAGCAGAGGTTCTTAACCTTTTTTGTTCCACGGACCCCTTTGCCAGTCAGATGAAAACCATGGACCCCTTACTAAGTCCACACTATACTGTGTATTATTTAATAAATATATCACACCCGCACCAAACCGTCCCCACAAGAAAAATGTTCGTTTGAATTTCAATTCAAGCTCACAGTCCCCTTGCTAAGAACACTTGCATTAGAGAGAGTAGACTTTCCAAGTGGAAGAAATGACTATGCAAAAGATACGGCATGGAAATCACAAATCATTCTTACTGTGAATAACTTAGCTTAATTTGATCATTTGATACATGTAACAGATTATAATTGAAAAATGTAATGGCAGCAGATTATGGAGCACAAAGAGGATGAGAATTAGGGATTTATCAGGAGACCAGCTCACTGATCTCTATCAAGATAAAGCCATGGACTGGAGCCTGGCAGGGAGTAAAAGAAGAAAATTTCAATAGAAACCAGAGCTGTAAATTTGGCAGGATTTGACTATATGCAGAAGTATGTGTGAAGTGAGACTGGAGTCTCTGATGATGCCAAGGATTTTATTCAGAATAACTGGAAGAAACCGTATCTCTGTATTCATCAGTTTTCTAATGGTAACAGCCATAGAAATCTCTGAATACATACAATAGATATCCAGCTTCCTCCACGAATACTGAATCCCACTTTCTTCAATATGTTAGCACTTCAATATATCCCAAAGGCCAGACAATATCAAGTTTCCTGTTCTCTAAGCTAACTATTAAAAATCATAGCTTTCCTACAGCCAAATAAATAAAGAAAACCTTCAAAGTTATAGTGAGGCAATACATAACCTTTCACATTGAAATGTATACATTTATTTTATCTAATTTCATTTATTTAAATGAATCACAGAGCTTGCATGTATCATATGGCATGACATATTTTACCATTTTCCATTATTGATAATACAAAAATTCACATCTAATTAACCTATGCCATGCAAATCTATTATTAAGATGATTTAACTATCAGTTATGTAGAGAGTATTTTTATAGCTAGAGTCTATGGCAAATCTACTACTAAAAAAGCCTTGATTTTAGTTTGGAAATTCTATTCTAGTTTAAGAAATGCAAAATTGAGTAATGATACAAAAAATAATTCATTTCACATATATCAACCCTTTTTAAACTTCCTATCCCTCATAGAAAAAATTATCTTCACAAAACATAAGCAAAGAGTAAGAATTGTCAAACTGTTGTAATCACATTGCTGAGTTTTACCATACTAGTATCTCAAGGTAAGACCTTTAGTTAGAAATAAGAGATCACCTCATACTGACTGGAGACAAATATTCCTACCCTATATATCACATATCCTCCATGCTCACATGCCATATCAATGCTGTATGAAACAGAAAAGTTACTTAATGATTATTTTTCTTACATGTCTTTAGAGCTTGCATGGGAGATTTTACATGGGAGAATATTAGATTACCTATTTTCAAAAACTTGAGGATACTTGCAGAATGTTTGTGCCTTCAACATCAGTCTCAGAACAAGAACCACCATTTTGAAAATATAATTATCTGTGTTTGGGATTATGAAAATTTATAATTTAATCTAATCTAGCAATTTATTTCTGTATTCAATCTTTTATTAATATGCTCCTTTAGTTCATGTTCCAAAAACTATTCTAAGTATTAATTTACATGTAGGGAGTGCTATAAAATTGATTAAATTTTTATTTGTATATCCAATTTATTTGAATCCTATCTATAAATTTTGGATTAGCATAAACCCTGTCAATTAGATTTTGTTCATAGTTTCTTTCCTACTACTTTTATTTCTTTGTTTTGTTTTAATATATTTTATATTTATTGTTTATCTATCAAATATTACCTTTAAATGGCTGTTAGGAGGTGGTAAATGAAAAGGAAGTTATGTTAATAAGGTTCTTGCACCAAATGGAGAAAATTGGCATTCCAGTTTATACCAGCATACCTTATACAGACCCAGATACTTCCTGATACCTCAAATCATATACCAGAAATTGGTCTTTGATGTATGCCTTAATTCAAAACATATGAGAACCAAGGTTTACAATATCTATCTTTATAATTCAATAGATCTAAAAGCCTTATTATACCTTTATGAAAATAATAAAACTCATCCTATATACAACCTGGGGTAAATCTGGAATTATCTTACTATGAGATTTCTAGAATAATTTCATCTATACTTGCCTGTCTCTACTATGCTAAGTAAACAAAGAGAAAGATTTTTGCTTTCTAATAAATGTAAATATGGAGTATCACACCCTTCTAAAGCTAGATATTATGGTGGCAATTTATTCATTTACTCATTCAAACAACATACATTTATTGGCAAATTAAAAACAGTTAACTTCCATATATACAATCTGGCATTAAGACTATTTAGATTTTTTAATTAAAAATAAAGTAATTTAAGATACTTAATATCAACTTCAATCTATAATCGTTTGACATGTACTTTTGCAGAAGCCCAACTGTGGAAATTGATATTTGATAAGGATATTCTGAAGGAAATATGTGTTCCCCAAATTTCTCAAGTTTCTTCTAGGGTTACTCTTGTACTATGCCAGATTGCTATATACCCAGTCCATAAAACACTGGACCCAACAGAAATGCCTTTATGAGCTACAAATGAATACTATTCCCTTGACTTTTCTGGGACATGATATTCAAAACATTCATGTTTGGAACATGTATAGTTTTAAATGTTTTCTAGCATTACTGTCTAGGATAGCTCATTACACTTCTCATCCTTTGAGAAGTGTCTCTCTGGAGCTATAATGGGGTTAGATAGATATTTCGAGACCTAGCCAAAAAATCAGTTATAAGAAAGGCAGTCTAAAAATATCATACCCAGTGGAACAAAAGCTATAAAGCAAAGAACGAACAGAGATCAAAAGCTGGAAATTTAGGTCAACGAAAGTGCCAAACCTGGAAGATCCATAGCAGAACTTTGCCTGACTGATAAATTGAGAGGGCAACACACAGAATAGATGATGGATTGATGCGCTGGTGGGAAACAGGAATGGTTCATGAATACTGATTCTATCTCTGTGTCATGACCTTTATTCCGGCCAGGCATACCCATATTCAGGAGAGGGAGAGGCACAAATATTATAATTTTCTGGGTAAGCATCATGAAGGTGACCTGCCCTTATTCTGATCCTAATTATCGGTTGATTTGTTCTTTCTAAAAAACAGAAACAAGTTAGCAATTGGTCATCTTGAAATGCCCACTGCATTACTTAAAGCTGCCTCGGCAGCTGTAATTCTATTCTTTCTTACCCTTATAGAGAAAATCAGGGTATATTCAGCAAAACCCTCAAAAGGAATCTACCTGCTCTACTTATTGCACACAGTCAGTAGAGTACTATTTAAGGAAATATAAAAAATGCTCTGCTTCAAGTACCCCAACAGAGTATGTGGAGCAGTAGATATTCCTAATCACGTAATCTCTCTAGAAGTTAGTATTCATTATTCTCGCAAGCCCCTTTGAATTATTTAGAATGGTCAGCGTATATATCCTATTGCTCCTTAGGCTGGCTCAAAGGTTGGGTAATATTGCCTTTTGTGGGTGCAGTAGGGGGATGGTGTTGTGGGAGAAGCTTTATGAGCTGCTCCAGACACCAAGCATCCTGGAATTATCTCATATGTACAAAGTTTGGAGCAGCATCATATGTTGTCTAAGAATGTTTTATAAGAGATGAGTATACCATCTCTTAGGAATACTTAAAACTATCTGGTAAGTATATTCCAAGGCTTAATCCATTTACTATACATAATTACTTGAAACAACAGGGCAATATTTTTAAAACTCATTTATCATCATAACTTTATAATATTAAAGGGCAGAACCTGGAATAAGCTTTGGAAGATTCACAAGTCAACTCAAACCAAAAAGCCAACATAATGATTTCAAAATAACCCCCAGTTTAGTAACCACTAGACATGACTTAACAACCATATCTCTAATAAAAAATGTTCTGTGCATTAAGCCCAGACTCTTTATTAAAAAATTATACCCTACTATATTCTGTCTGGACATCTGTGTCACCCTCAATCAGTTAATTTTATGTTAACTGCAGTTAATTTTGTCTGAACCTCAGTTTCCGTAATGGAAAATTAAAAATTCAGTTTGTAATATTAGCATCTTTATATTTATTTCATGATATTGCTCATATTTTCCAAATAATTACCAACCTAAATTTTCATGAACTGCCATCTGTACCTAATGACTGGATACTTAATATACCAAAATAGAGGAACAAAGGAGATGCTAATTCTAAGAAGAGTAGTGAAGTTAAACATTTGGCCTAATAATCTGTTGCCATGGGGGTCTTACATTTCTCACATATATGGAATTTTCAGTCACTGGAAGTTATGTCTTCTTCAACAGAAGATTTATGCAAGAAGAATAAATTGAAAATTTGGAATAATCCATTGAAACCTTTAGTGTACAACAGACATCGACATTATATCCTTAAGTTTATTTTTATTAGTTGCAAAGTAATCACAAACGTCAATGTTAAGTATGTGACTTAGACCCCAAATTCACAGATTCAATAGTGATAGTTGAACATGCGATATTTGAAGCCATAAAACTCAATATCACAATGCACATTACTAGTAGGTCCTTGTTCAAGATAAAGCCTTTTGTCCTTAGATGTCTCATTACTAAATGAGTTTGTAAAATAAAGACTCCTTAAGAATCTTTCCTTCCAAACCCTAAATGTTGAATATCCTTTGGACTACAGCTTATTTGATACCTTCATAAATGATATGACTCCCATTAATTTTCATAGCTCTTGCTATTTAAAATATGGGTATATGGAAACAAATAAGTAACAAAGTTGATGTGGAGAAGTAATGTATTGATTTAAAATGAACTAAAATAGTTTACTATATTTCTGGAAGTTATTTTAAAAACAGAGCCTCATCACTCAACATATATCAAAACACATTTCAAATGAAAGCTAAAAATTAAATGAAAAATAAAGCCATACATTTATTAGAAAATATAAAACAATAGTTATTATATGGACACTATAATATATTTTATATATATATATATATAATTTTTTTATTGTAGCTTAATATGTGGTAGGTGAGATTTCTGATTACTAATTTTTCAGAAAGTTTTAGTTTCTTATCATGTTGGTAGCTTAACATGTGCTATGACGGGGATATTTACAATATAGTAATAGGTAAATGCTACAAGTCAGAGCTTTTGTTCTTTCTTTTTCCTCCAGAGACCTGGTTGTTAATCATTTACTAGTCATATTATGCATGTGTATAACTTTTTACAATATCCTTAATAACTAGTCAATTAAATTCTACAAATGAAGAATTTAAGATAGGAAAACCAGAGTTGAAGTAATATCTGAGTGGAAAAATATTTTGAAAATTAAAAGCACAAATAAAAGCATTTTTGAGCCATTGATATATTATACTGCTTAAGTTAAATGAAAGGGCAAATGACAGATAAAAGTTTATTATTTATATTCTAAAGCACTCACACAAGTCCTAAGAATAAGATTAGCACTCTACTAGAAACCCAGGATCAGGAAATAAATAGGCAAGCCAAAGAGAAGAAATAGGCAAGATGAACATAAAAGAAATGAAAGTCATTATACTTACATGATCCTATTTTACCTCTTAAAAATCAGCAAATAAAAATAAAAACTTAATGTTCTAGATAGCAACAAGTATATAGAACACACTCTGACACACTGTTATGAGGTTTAAAATAGTATTCATAGTAAACAAATATATGTGTAAAAATAAGGGAAATAAATATTCATCTGTTTTACCCACATAAAATTTTTAATATTCAAGAAAGTCATGGCAGTGACAATTTACTCCCTAGGGTTGTATTGGGAATCTGTGAAGATAGGGGAGAAGGGTAAGAGGGAGAATATTCACTGTTTAAAATTTCTTAATTTTACTTTTAAACCATATGAATGTGGTTTCTGTTCAAAATGTTAATTAAATAATTTTAAATGTTAAAAAAGGAATAGATAATTTATGCAATATATGATATAAATTTTATTGTAAATTCTGTGCTTATATGCATGCATAGAATGAAGAACGAAAAGAAAATATACCAAAAATATTTTCAGCATTTAGCTTTGGTTGCTCTTAGTTTCAAAAGTGCTATACTGTATTTTCCAAATGTTCTGAAGGATCAATTTGGTAACCAGAACAAAATATATATTATGGAAATAGGATAGGTGTAGGCTAGGTGGTCCAAAGCTCCTTTGATAGGAGTAATTAGTTGAATATGATATTTTCAATATTTCACAAAATCCAACCTGTAAAGGAAAACAAAACAAACAAACTTATGGCCTGTGGATTGTTTTCCTTATTTAAGAAAAACGAATGCATGAGATTTTCTTGGTTGTGAAAATGTTGGAAACAGCTGTTCAACCCTGAAAATATCTGTGGTTCACAGATGGTTTGTCTGCGTACAAAGAATCACCTGAGGTGCTTATTAAAATGCAGACTCCTGATCTACATTTCCCACAGATTCTCTTACAATTGCACAGGGCTTATGGCTGGGCATGATCACAAACCACATCTTATCTTCACACTGGTTTGGAACTATATTTTCTCTGCAATGCAACATTTTAAGAATGTATTTAAGCACTGCCAAGGTTGAAACGATAGCATGAGGGGGTTTGTGTTCATCTCCATATAGCAAATAGTTCACATTTCTCATTTTATAAATTCTAGTATTTTCCCATTTTAAGTGGAATACCAGGTGCTCGGTAGAAACACTTAGGTAAGTGAGAAAAAAATAATCTATTGTTAACAACAATCTCCTCAAAAATGAAGTGTTTTCTATAGTCTGGTAGTTTCTGTATATCAAAATGAAACAAAAATGTATGTGTACATTATTCATCAGTACTTGTGAAAATGAACTGTGGCCCTTCTGTGATTTCTTTTGAATTATTTAGATCATAAAAGAAAACAATAGACTTCAATGCAAAATATCCATGTCGAAATCTCTGAGTATATGTGTAGAAGTATAGTTTAAATTGTATTTTTTCATGAAACAAATGAAATCATCAAGAATTCAGAGCGGCCTTGAGACCCACCTTCTGCTTTAAAAAAATCAGATTAGAAAAGTGGTCTACTCAGAATAAAAACATTTGATGCCTATAGGGAAATCTTTCTTTCATAACCTTTTTCCATAAAGGCAGGAAACGTAAACAAAAAGGGTATAAAAATGTGCGATTTTCTGGTAAAGCCAGAGAAGGAAGTTAAGAAATGTGGGACACTTTGGAAAACACTCTGGCGTAAACACTCGGCACTCTGAACACTTTCCTGTGGATAGGAACCCAATTATAAAATGGAAAAAGTAGTCATTCCACACAAGAGCTACTAACAAAACTATCACTCAGGAATGGAGATCCAGTAAACAGATTATCCAGGAAGCGATAATCTAAAGCTTCATAACTGCATGGAACATTTTTGAGAGACAAAGGAAAGAAACATCAAGGAAAAGCAGTAGGAGAGGCCAACCATATATGCTCAGCCATTAAAAGTAAACATAAAATGCTGTTAGTATAATACAACTGGGCAGAGAAGTCTATTAAGAACAAAAGAAGGTCACCTTAGTACCTCTTGTTTATTTTTTTTTTAAGATAAAGAAGGAGCACAAATTACTGTATTTTCATTGAAGAGGTGCTATTTATGTGAGTACACATGTGTGTGAGTGTGATTATATGTTTGTTTGCAGACAGAAGGGCCATATAGAATTGCCCAGGTTACTAAATGTCTAAGTACCTGAAGAGGGTTGATATTCCCACTGGTTTTATTCAAGCCTTTTCAATCTAAGGGGTTCTAGTTCATGGATTGAGTAATGGCAATGCATGCAGAAGTAACTAGAAAGCTTGCATTATTCCTGGACCAATGGTGATTTTCCATGTTTAAAAAAGCACTTTGGTGTTAATAAATATTACTGTTAATCAGCACAAATGTATTTGTCTGATTGAAACTTCAGAACAATCATTAGGGCTTCATATTTAATGTATAATGAAGGTGGTATCATCAACCTACTTGCATGTATCTGTAGAAATTCTAGTCATTTTAAGCAAAACTAAAGTAATTAAAGCCTATTAAAATTGCAATATAGAAGCAAAAGTCATCCAACTTAATGTTATAGTGAAAAATATTGCATAACATGTTACTGGGTTAAAAATAGTATTCATTTGATTTGCCTATCTTGTTATGGTGTTTAAAATAATTGGCTTATGATCAGAAAATAATTTAGATTAAGTTGGATCTATAAGAGGTGGTGCAGTCACATTATAAAAACCATGTCTGTCATGTTGACTGAAGAAACTGACAAATTCAAAATCTACTCCTGGCATCCTTGTTTTATTCTAAGCTATATTTGGAAAGTATCAGCCTATTCTATTATGTTTCATTTACAAACTTTAATTAAGAAACTATTAGGAGATAAGGATATATAGGTTATATCCTTTTTCATAAACTTATTAAAATCTTTGATTATGAAAAGTTTCAAACAAAAGATAAGGGTATAATAAAACTCCAATATACTCTTTACTTAGCTTCAACAATTATCCATTCAGGGTCAATCTGTTTTTTTCTGTAAACCTCCCACCATCCCTTACCCCCCACCACTGAATTATATTGAAATAAATCACATTGCTTCATCTGTGTCTGCACAGAATATATATAGATATACATAAAAACTATATATGCATACATATGCAGATATATCCTCTTTGTATGGCTAAGTCATTGCTTCAGCAGTTTTGTTTCAGTTTGCTTTAGATTTTTAGACCTCGCTTGTCAAAAATTTTTTGATAATTTCTTACATAATTTTTCTGTTTCCCAATGTAAAGTTACAAAACATACTATATTCAGAGAAGTCCAGTCTCTCTCTCTTCCGCAGAATATTCTTCTTACAATCCAGTTTCTGGTTCCTGGTTCTGGCAGTGACAGATAACGTGAACTTTTAATTTCTGTGCTGCCTGATACAGAAAGCTGGAAATGGTAACCTGAATTCTTCATCTTAAATCTAATTTTCTCCAAATCCTAAATTGATAATAAATGATAGCAAATATATTTCAATAGCTTATATTGTCCCATTACCTGTGCAACATTATTATCTATTTTAATCCTCATAATAATCTGCTAATTTAAGAAGTATGTATTTTTCTGTGATTATGAAATCTGATACTGAGATATTAATTATCTAAGACCCTAACAAGTATCAGGATAGAAATTTGAATTTAGCGCTATCTAACAAGGAAACAGAAGAAAATTCACCTACTCATTGACTGGCTGCATTGAGAAACAGGTGTAGGACCAAGGAAAAGATATACTGAAAAGCAAAGTCTTTAATCATTGAAAAGAAGAAAGAGCATAACAGAATTTCCATTATCAAATTATTATAAAGTCAATGAGATGATGTGCTAATTGTGTGTGTAGCAACAGTCAAAATGTCTGGAATTTGGAAAGGAAAATAAGACACAATGAGGCAATGCACTAAAAATGATACAAGAGAAGAGCAGACATGAGGTTACAGAAAATGTGTTCTTGTTATTTTTGTCACATCATTAAGAAGTAAGGAGAAATTGTTTTAAGATGCTGCATTTGGCACTGGCTTGAAACGGTCTCCTTTTACTTGGAGCATATAATAATAGAAAATATTTCAATTGGCAACGTTTTCTTTCTTATTTTCTCTTCTGGAGTTACTTCTGTTATTTAGATATTTGGTCACTTGAGATTTCTGTATGTATTGTTTTTATCTGGTCATTTAAAACTCTGTCTTTTTCCATTGCCTTATGTTTCCTTTTCTTGTGTATGCCTTTTACATATGTGAATTTTTTTAACAGTGCTTATTATTCTTCTCTTTGCTTTTTATATATTTTCACTCCATTTTTGAGGGTTTACCATCTTCTGATTCTCATCTTACCTTACTTTTTTCTTTGAACTTTCATTTATCAGAGTGTTAGTTTTTCTCTGTTTGTTTTTACAGCATGTGTGTGTGTGTGTTTATATGTGTGAGTGTAGAAAATTGTCCTTTTCTATAAAAAAAAAATTAAGGGCATCTAAGCATTGGTCCCACACTGGTTCATTTCTAATAATAATTTATTCTTGTTTGGGTTCGTTATATCTATGCCAACGATTTAATAGGAAGTGTAGGATAGTAGTGATTAGGGAGTGAGCAGGAGAGCTAAGAGCTTGGGTTTAGATACACTATCCTGGAATACTTTCTCTGAACCTAGGTGGTATTCACTTTATGCTCTCAGCAGTCTGGAATTTTCACTCATGCACAATCAGGGAACTTTACTAACTTTCATGAAGCCATGTGTACCATAAATTTTTCAGGTCATGACTTACTGTTTATATCTCTTCATAGGCCTGAATCAGGAGACTTATGTAATTGCCGCCTCCTGGTGTTCTGGTCTCTCCACCAATGCCCCATACCACAAACTGCTCTTTGAAAGAAGGTGATGCACGGTGGTATCCAATTCACCATCTTCTCTGACTATCTTATTTTAAAAATACAGAGTTAAATTGTCTTCTTGTTTTATTTACGTTTCTGTTTTTGTTTAATTTATGTAGTTCCATATTTGTTCATGTGTTTATTGTATATTTACAGTTCTTCTTCCTGAAATGATCATTAGTTTTCTTGACATTATTTTATTGACATCTATTCATTTATGTCTCTTTGCATATGAAACATAATCTTTTGGTCACAAAAACATTATGGATATATCCCAACTTATAATCTTGCTTGTAATGTTTGTGTTCTTCCTTTTTACTATATATGTATTTGAAGTTTGTGAAATTAATCTGATAATATATTAATTTTTTGTTATCATTATGCTTAGAAAGGACTTCATCTTGAGATGCAAAAATTCTTTACTATATTCAACTTAACCTCTTTAAAATTTACTTTCCTTCATGTAGGTATGGTCTGGATGCTATTCAAGATCTGGAACAAAATGTGTTCACATGTGCATCAAATATTATTGTATTTTAAACCTGTTTTGCATAGATCATTGTGCTGAGTTGAGTCTGTTTCCAAGTTTTTTGGATACTGGATTTTCCTTTGCTTTTTTTTTTTTTTCCCCTTCATCTGTTTCTTTTTCATTTTCTTCTTGTTATGGTCACAGAGAAGAAAAGGACATGCATTTTCACTTCCCTGTATTCATGCAGATGTCAAGAAGGGTCTTTTTCAATTACAGATTGGACTTACTTAAAATGGACTTACAAGAACTTCCTTTTAAATTAATTATTAAAAAGTTTGTGGTTTTGGTTTGTCCTGTTAAAACAGAAGGTGCTATTTCCTTTATATTCAGACCACACACTCTCAGATAAGGCAACTGGTCACTGAGTGGAGGGAGAGAGCATTCACCAATCACAACAAATATGGTTGATTTTGGTTTATTTTACTATTGCTGTGAAGCAAATACTGTAAAATGCAGTGGCTAAAATGTACTGGGTTAAAACAGTGGTTTATTATTTTCCAAATTCTGCATTCAGCAATCTGGGCAGTACTTCTGCTAATCTTGCAGGGATCACCCCAGTGGCTGCAGTACTGTCCTAGAACTGGAGAGTCTAAGGTAGCCCTGTGCACCTGTCTGGCAGTTGGTGCAAGCTGTCAGCTTGGGCACCTTGATCCTCCTTGTGGCTTCCCATCCTCCATTAGGTTATATTAGGCTTTCACAGCATGTATTATTGGAAGAAGATGAGAGGGGAGATTACACAGTCTCCTAAGGCTTTAGGCTCTAGAACTTGCATGCCATATCTGACACAACCTATTGGTCAAAGCACATTATAAGTTCAGCTCATATTCAAGGGAGTGAATAAATAAACTTCGCCTTTTGTTGGGAACCATGGCAATGTCACAATGTAATGTGCACAGATACAAGAAAGTTGATTCAATGATGGCATCAGTATAACATAAGACAACACTAGAAATTTTCCAGGCTTAGTCATCATCACACATAATTATGGCCTTTTATTGTATCATATCCATTTTTTCTGGATTCAGGAATCCTCTGTTGTTCTGACAAAGGAGCCCTGGTTTATGGTTTTAATTTTCAGAAACACATCCATCAGAGATGAAATCATCTTGTATCATCATCCAGAAAGGGGCTAAGGGTGATCTGTAAATCACTCCATGTCACTCCTACTCAGTACTTTGACAAAATTAGATTAATTTTGCAACCATTTGCTTAATGATTACTTAGTGCCAAGTTTCAGGTAAGCACTTAAAATAATTATATCTTTTTAAATAAACACCACCACCACAGCAAGTTCTATATTATTATCCATCCTTTACATTTGAGAAATACTAGGCATAGAAATTATTATGCACTCTACTGCCAAGGGTTTCATAGTTAGTAAACAGTGGAACTGAGTTTCAAAATCAGGTCTTTTTACAAAGCCCATGCTATTAATGACTTCACTATATTCAACAGCTGTCTCTATAGGTTTATTGAAATTCCAATCAAATCCTTTTTTCATATTTCTTTTTTTAATGGTTAGTCTGTATTTCACCTAAGAATAATATGTGAACAAAGTCTCACAAATGTCTTAAAAGAGAAATTGTTTAGTGAAACCAGTCTAAGTAATAAAATAGCAATAAAAAGCTACAGTAATCAAATTAATTAAAACTCTTACAATTGTAGACAGATTGCTACAGGGAATAAAAAGAAAGTCCAGAAGTAGACTCTTCCATATGTGAGAAATTCATATATAGTTAAGGTGGGTTCTGGAAGAGTCCTAAAAAAATGATTATTCTATAATGTTGAATAATTTATGCAAGCACAATTTGCTAAGTTTTGTCACAAAAAATAAGTTGTGTTCTTACATTATAAGATATATCCAAATTCCAGATACTTTTAAGTTCTAAAGAAGACAGAGAAAATATTAGGGAATAACTTTTAGATTTCATTGTGGAAAGAGCCATTTTAAACATAAAACAAATTGAGATTGGTTCTACCTTACGTGAAAAAAATATTAATAGATTTTACTCAAGAGGTTATTTTAAGAAAAGTGTAACCTCATTAATAATCAATGTAAACAAAATAAAATTAGATCCCAACTTCAAATCTGAATTTTGGACTAGCAAGAGTGCAAGAAACATTATTATCAGAAAAAACTTATGGGAGTTTAAGATGGTACGACTTTCATGAAAGCAATTTGACAATATATACCATTATCCATAAAAATATATATTTTGTCTTGGAACACAAAAGAAAAGTTTTCCTAAGAAAATTATGGATATTTAAAAATCTTATGTGCAATGATATGCATCATAATATTATTGATAAAGCAAAAAGAGTACGTAATAGAGATGTCGAATCTAAAAAAAGTTTAGATAAATAGATAACTATACCTCTGGACAAAATACTTACTGTTCATCCATTAAAACCCCATTATTGAAGAATATTTAAAGCCATAGAAAAATGCTAGTCACAAATTGTTAACAAATTAAAAATAAAAAGTAAAATATAAGCCTTTTAAAATCTTTTGATCCTTATTTTGCAAACAAAGATAAGAATGTTAAAAGAATATGCACATGCTATTAATAATGAATCTATTATTTTGATATTTTTATTCTAGTTTTGTTTTTTTGTACTATTTTGAATTTCTTGAGTGTTCTGATTCTGGAAATTTATTTCATTTCTAGGTCCAACTGTATCTCCTCACCCTTCTCAGTAGAATTAATAGGCACTCATGTTTTCTGCAATTAAATTATTACAAGTATGGGAGAAATTTCCTGGGGGCATCAATAGGTGCAATGGCAGTATAATGGCAAAAATGGCCAAATATAAAAATAATCAGTCAAATAAAGGAGGTATTAAATTACATGCCTGTAAAAAAGCAGGTGCAAAAGATAATAGCCCAAGTAAACCTCGTGAAAAATTTGGCTCTTCATATCAAATTAAATTGATGTTCATTGTCTTTTGGTATAGAGAATTGAAGTGTATTATATTATAGGAGAGAGAGAAAGTTGAGCTAAAATTTCCTCCCACAAAGGAAAAATATAATGAGAAAGATTACCATTTAGTTTTATTATTATTTTAGGCCAATATCTTTCCTATTGTTTTGTTATTTGTAACAACATAGATTCCTCTTCAGCAGTCCTGTGATTACAAAAAGCAAAAAATGACATTATAATGCTAGATTCCATATTTATTTGTTGTAAATCATATACCTACTTGGATACATATACAGGGAGATTTTTATGGTGATTGTAAAAGAAGGTAATTACTGTTCAGTATGATGCAAGTGGAAATGTCCAACCATAGTCAATACTAATCATAGTATTAGCTATACATTGCAGCATAACAACATTACCATAATCTTGGTGGTTTAAAACAATGTATGTTCATTCTTTCAGTTTTTCTTATTCAAGGGTCCAGGCGATTAATAACTGGATTTTCTGCTTCAGGGTCTCACAAAGTGTACCAAGGTATTGTGCAATGCTGGCGTCTCATCTTAGGCTTCACTGGGGAAGGATCTGTTACCATGTTCAAATGGTTGTTGGCAGCATTTAGTTCCTTGCAGGTTGCTGGACTGAAGGCCTCAGTTTCTTGTGGGCTGTCAGCCAAAGGCAACCTTTAGCTCCTTGCTACATGGCCTTCTCCATTGGGCAGTTCACAACATGGCAGCTGCAGCTTCTTCAAAGCCAGGAAGGCAAAAAGTCTTTTATTAAGATGGATGCTACTGATCCTAATCAAAATTCCAATATCATCATTGGAAAATGAAAAAACCAATTGTCAAATTTATTTGGAAAGGATAGGGGCCTTGAATAACCAAAAACATCCTGAAAAAGTCCTTGAAGTCTGAGGACACACATTTTCTGACTTTAAAATGCATGTCAAAACAGAATAGTAATGGCAGAAAGATAGACATTTGGACCAATAGAATTGAATTGTGAGTTCAGAAATAGACCTTCACATCTATGGTCAATTGATTTTTGACAAAGATGTGAACTGTGCTCAATTGGGGAAGAATAGCCTCTTCAACATGTTGTGCAGGCAGATCTGGATATCCATTTGCAAAAGAATGAAAGAGGACTGCTATCTCACACCAAATACAAAATTAACACAAAGTGGATCAAAATCCTAAATATAAGAACCAGGACTATAAACCTCCTAGAAGAAAATGTAGGGAAGCATCTTCAGGATTTTGTGTTATGCAATGGGTTTTTAGGCTTTACAACCAAAGCACAAGCATCAAAACAAAGAAGAGATAAATGGGATCTTCTCAAAATTAAAAACTTAATTCCTCAAAGGACCACACATAGGAACACTCATATTTTGCTGGTGGTGGGAATGTAAAATGGTGAAGCTGTTGTGAGACAGTCTGGCAGTTCCTCAGGAAGCTACATATAGAATTACCATATGACCTGGTAATCCCACTAATTGGTACATACTCAGAAGACTTCTATGAGGGACTCAAACAGATATTTTCACACTGATGTTCATAGCGGCATTATTCATAATTGCCAAAAGATGGAAGAAACCCCAGTGTCCATCACCCAATGAATGGTATATAAAATGTGGTATAGATATGCAATGGAATACTATTCAGCTGTAAAAAGGAATTTAGTCCTGATGCATGCATCAACATGGTTGAACCGAAGATTTATGCAGAGTGAAATAAGCCAGGCACAAAATGAAAAATATTTTATGATCTCACTGATATGAACTAATTAGTATAAGCAAACTCATAGAGATAGAATCTAGAATATAGGTTACCAGGGGATAGATTTGGGGTAGAGAATGGGGAGTTGATGCTTAATTTCTATTTAGATTGTATAGAATTTCTATTTAGGTTGATTGTAAAGGTTTAGAGATGGATGATGGTGATGGTAGCACATTACTGTGAGTGTAATTAACAGCATTGAATTATATAGGTGAATATGGTTAAAAGGGGAAATTTTAGGTCATACATGTTACTAGAATAAAAATTAAAGGATAAAACATAGGATTGCATAACACAGTGAACCCTATTATAGACGATGGACTATAGTTATAGTGCAAGAATGTTCTTTCACGAATTTTAACAAATGTACGACACTAACACAAACTGCTAATTATAGGGTGGTATATGTGAAAAAAAAATTCACCTAATGTAAACTATGGTCAATAGTTAATAGTAGTATTTTGATAACCTTTCATTAAGTGTAACAAAGGTAACTACTGTTAAAAATAGTACAATTATTTTGAAAGTGCTATTGATCATCAACTGTAACAAATGTTCCACACCAATAGAAGGTGTTGGTGTGGTGGGGTAGTGTATAGGAATTGTGTATTTTAGGCATGATTGTTCTGTAAACCCACCACATATCTAATAAAAAGAGATGGATGTTGCCATCATACATAAAGTAATATGTATACATAATCACACACATCTTATCCCCATTACTGTGTTCCACTGGTTTAGAAGCAAGTCACAGGTCACACACACACTCAGGTGAAAAGGGCATGAGTACCAGGAGGCGGGGATCATGGGGGCCACCCTAGACACAGACCACCAAAATGACATTTAGTGAATTCTGCAATAAGGCTCAAATAACTATGTCAGTTGAAATATCTTCCTATATAGAAATACTTTGGAAAAATCATCTGCTAAGGATGAATGGAAGGAGCAATTATCTACCTGAAATTGGAAACCTGTTATAGAACAGCTTTCCCTATATTATCATAAAATCTGAAACTCAAATTATATAAACACAAAGAGATTATTATCCCATTAACTAGACTTTCTTATATTGGTGAAGATGACATAGGGAATGCAAATGTTGATGATAACAAAGGCTTGTATACACTTTATAGAACTAAAATTATTGTTCAATACTTTAAAATGGCTGCTATCAAACATCATTTCAAAAACAGGTTGCAAAGGACTTCTTAACAAATCTCAGAAATATTCCCTGTTATTCCTTAGGCTCATTTCAGTATGCAAATATTCTTCCAAATAATTAGTGAATGTAGTATATATATTAATCTTAGCACCATCCTTTTGCTGTCTTAATAATGATAGCCCTGAATAAAGCAACTATTTTTGCTTGCAATTGAGATAATATGAAAAATGCAAGCTGACTTAGAGAAAGGTTTTATAATTTGGTCTAGCCTTATTTATGTTCTTAAAATTGGTTTTGGATCTAGCTACTCACTGATTACACAATTACTCACACTATTAAACACACGAAAATACCTTTAACTTATGGATAATCTTACTACAGATATTTCTTCTGGTTCATATTCTGTCTTAGATATCAACAAATAGAATAGAATTGCTAAAAGCTGAATAATGGCTATGAACTTAAAATTCCTGTTCACAAAGCCAATACAAAATAGAATATTATTTGATAAAGGAAGAGTTCTTAACATGCAAGAATATGTAGGGTATATTTTGTTCTTTGGAGGAGATAAAAACCATGTAAGGTACCAGTTAATGGTTTTTCTCTCTAGCATGTATACCAATGTGAAATAAGAGAATTTTCTATGTTTCAGTAATTATTGCTTAAGGACTCTATAATATGTAATCCATGAAACCACCCATGGACAATCATTGATGATAACCTGATAATGTACCTACTAATAAGTATCAAAAATTAGAATTTACAAAGGTAGATATCATTATGTCTATTTTTCAAACAAAGAAACTGAGGCCTAGAAGGTAATATAACTTGGCAAGGACACACAACCAATAAGTGACAAAGGTGGGATCAGAACCCTAAACCAATACTCGCATTAAGGCATTTTTATGAAAAATATTAGATCCCGTTTAAAACATCATTTTTTTCCTACAGTAATGCCATACATATTCTTAAAATAATTTGCTTTTAGTTTGTCATCTTACTATTTTGACTGAAGGGATTATAGTACATTTTAATATTTTAACAAAGCTCTAATTTAACAGTTAAAGGAAACTAGCAAGCATACAATAACGAAACCAGCAGGGAGCAGGACTTTCTTCTTAACTATTATTCCACTGAAAGTCAATAGAAGAGAACTAAATTTTAAGAAAGATATTTTTACAATTAATATAAAATGGACAAATATTGATTTTAAAAATTACCTCTTTCTATGCTCTCTGACTCAACGGGTATTTTACATTTTGAACAATAAATAGGATCTATCTTTCAATGCACACCATTATAGTCTGTTGTCGAGTTTCATTCCTTGGTAATTGTTCTCTTATTTATGTCAGAGTTTCCATCTGTGTTTTTTTTATTTTTAATTTTAATTTTTTAATTTATTGAAGTATATCACTCATACATAAACATACATAAACAATAAGTATATACTAATAGTTGTGAACTTACAAAGCAACAAGCATAACATCAAACAGGGCTCCCATACATCAACCCATCACCAACACCTTACATTGTTGTGAGACGTTTGTTACAAATTATGAAAGAATACCATCAAAATCTTGCTACTAACTATAATTCATATCTTACATTTGGTGTATTTTCCCCCAACCCACCCTATTATCATTTTTTTTAAATATAATTTTTATTACAGAAGTTGTGAACTTACAAAACAATCATGCAGATGTGCAGAATTCTCATACAACACCCCTCAATCAACACAGCACACTGTGATAGAACATTTGTTACAGATTATGAGATATAATCAGATTATAACCTCTAATCATGGTCTATAGTGTATACTAGCACATTATTTCCATACTCCCCCATTATCAACACAGTATAGCTTTGGCATAGATGCATGAATATTACTGTTAATCACAATCCATAGGTCACTCCAGTTGTATTTTTCCCAAGCTTCTCCACATTCCCACCACCCTTCAATAGTGACGTTCATCTGCTCTAGCTCACAAAGGACACTCTTGCATCTGTACCGTCAACCACAATTCTCATCCACCTCTGGGTTACTGTGATATTCAGTCCGTAGATTATTCTCTAGCTTTCCTTCAATTGACATTTACATCCTTAGACCACCCTTTCCAGACACATTCCCATTTATAAACCAGTTGTTACTCACTATAATGTGTTACCATCAACTCTAAACATTTCCACACTTTTACAGTAAAGTTAATTAAAACTTCTATATATATTAAGCATCAGTCGTCCATCTCAGTCCTCCTCTTATCTTCTTTAAGAATCGACCATCTACCACCAGGTCTTGAAGACGTTTTCCTACATTTTCTTCTAGAAGCTTTATGGTTCTTGCTTTTATATTGAGGCTCTTGATCCATTTTGAGTTAATTTTCGTATAAGCTGTGAGACAGAGGTCCTCTTTCTTTTGGCTATAAATATCCAGGTATCTTAGAACCATTTGTTGAATGGTTTGTTCTGCCTGAGCTGGGTGGATTTGGCAGGCTTGTCAAAAATCACTTGACCGTAGATGTAAGGGTCTATTTCTGAATCATCAGTTCGGTTCCATTGGTCTATGTGTCTGTCTTTATGCCAGTACCATGCTGTTTTTTTACCACTGTAGCGAGATAATATGGTATAAAGTCTGAAAGTGAGAGTCTTCTAACCTTGCTTTTCCTTTTTAATATGTTTCTGGCTATTCAGGACCCCTTACCCTTCCAAATAAATTTGATAATCATGGTTTCCATTTATTTAAAAAATGCAGGTGGAATTTTTATTGGGATTGAATTGAATCTCTATAACAATTTGGGTAGAATTGGCATCTTAATAATATTTAGTCTTCCAATCCATGAGCATGGAATGTTCTTACAATTATTTAGGTCTTTTAAGATTTCTTTTAACAATGTATTGTAGTTTTCTGAATATAAGTACTTTACATAGTTGGTAGAGTTTATTCCTAAATAGTTGATTCCTTTAGTTGCTATTGTAAATGGATTTTTTTCCTGACTTCCTCCTCAGACTGTGCATTACTAGTGTCTTTTAAAGTCTATTTCATCTGATATCATTACAGCTATTCCAGCTTTATTTATTTATTTATTTATTTATTTATTTATTTTGGTTACTGCATGTGTGGAATATCTTTTTCCATTTTTTTTTCCAGATTTTCACTTTCAATCTATTGGTATCGTGGGTCTATGTTGAATCTTTTGCAGACAGCATATAGGTGGCTCATATTTTTTTTTATCCATTCCACTGGTCTGTGTCTTTTAAGTGGGGAGTTTAATCCATTAACTTTCAATGTTATTACTGTAAAGGCTCTTCTTACTTCACCCATTTTGACCTTTGGGTTTTATCTGTCATATTTTATTTTCACCACTCTTTTGACACTTTTAGTTCCTTTTACTGGTATAATCTTCATTTCTAGACTCTCTTCCAAGCCTCTCTCTCCCATCTTAACTTTTAAGACTGTAGCACACCCTTTAGTATTTCTTGCAAAAATGGTCTCTTGATTACAAACTCTCTCAGTTTCTGTTTATCTGTGAATACTCTAAAGTCACCCTCATTTTTGAAAGACAATCTTGCTGGATATCAGATTCTTGGCTGGAAGTTTTTCTCTTGCAGTAGCTTAAATATATCATACCACTGTCTTCATTGCTCCATGGTTTCTTTTTTTTTTTTTTTTTTTT
>JAQZBX010038115.1:0-23534 GCA_029593785.1 Cabassous unicinctus | reverse complement strand
ATGTTAGGAGGAATGAAAGAATTGGAAAATCACCATTTACAACTACCAGTATAATAATTAATCCAAACAAATATTATCAGTTGATACAAGCCATTAAGTAATAATAGGTTGTTGGGGAGTTGGGGAAATGGATATTCAAATGCTGACAAAGTATTGCCCCTCTGTTTACTTCTAATTGCAAAGGGAAAAAAAGCATCTTTACATTTGAGAGAGTTTAACCAAGTAATCACATCCCTACTACTAGTAAGACAATATGACATTTTGTATGAAGTACATAAAATCACCCATTAAATATCCTGGACCCAAACAAAGTTTAGGAGAAGTAGAAAGGTTAAAGAGGAATAAATTAAATGTCACCAATGAGAAACAGACAAATCTGGAAGATGCAGTATACTATAAAACAACTAGTCTGAATTCTTCAAAAAGTCAAAAGGGGAAATCTGAGAGTATGTCGAGTAGAAAGTAGATGATATTATGAAACTATTGTTAGTCTCCTAAGATACAATAATGATATTGTGATTAAATAAGAGACTGATCTTATTCTTAGGAGATGTGATTGTTATTTAAGAATAAGTGTCAGAATGTCTACAACAAATGGTACAACAAAAAAAAAAGAGTGCATGTGTGTATGCACACACACATACCCTGTAAGTTCTTTTTTTCTCCCTTCATTTGTTTGCTTGTTTTTTGTTTTGTTTTGTTTTGTTTTTAGGAGGCACCAGGGAGCAAACCTGGGACCTCCCATGTGGGAAGCAGGCGCTCAATTGCTTGAGCCACATCAGCTCCTCACCTGGCCTTTTTTTTTTTAAGTTTTTTAAGATTTTATTTAATTTTCTTTCTTTATGTCCCTCTCCCCCAGATAGTTCTCTAATCTGTCTGTTCACTGTTTGCTTGTGTTCTCTAGGAGGCACCAGAAAACCGAACCCAGGACCTCCCACATGGGAGGCGAGTGCCCAGTAGCCTGAGCCAAATCCACTTCCTTAGTTCTCTTAAAAAGCTGAAGAAAGAGTATGAGCATATAGGGCAAAATGCAAACATTTGTTGTCTACAGATAGAAGTTATACGGATATTAGTTTTATTATTCCTTCAAAATAAAAATGCATGAGAGGGAGTAGAATTTATTTGGACAATAAAATGATAAAAGCTAGAATACAGATTTGCAAAATTGACAACACTGTAAATGTGATTAATGCCACTGAATTAAATATTTTTAAATGGTTAAAATGGCAAATCTTATGTTAAAAATATTTTAACACAAAATTTTTTTTTAAAAAATAGCTTTCCTTAAACAATCGTAAAATATGACTAACAGGAATATACAAACTATTACTCTTCTTTAACGCAATTTTTAAATTTACAGTGAGTAACAGATAAAGATACCTTCTATATTCAGGTTCCCTAAAGCATATTACAGCATAAAAGACAGTTTGTAAACCATTCCTTTTCATGTAAAGAAACAATTTTCAGTTAATAGCTGTGTAACACGATATAAAACCTATATAATAGTTACTAAAAAGAAACCTTTAAACATAAAACTACCGTGGTCATTACTTTCAAGTACATGAAAAAAAAGTGGGGGAAGGGACATTTTCTATGATTATAAAAGGGGAACTAACCCACCAACAGTTACTGCTTTACAAAAACTGAACCTTTTTGGACAAAGCACTTTAGCACACTGTGTTACATAATATAAAAACTGTAGTCATTTTTCACTTTGTCTTTTGCTATTAATAAAAGCATCACTAATCTAAAGTGCTTTGATAATACCTACAGTCCAGATATACAACTAATAATAATATCTGAGTTGCACAGCACTTTACAATTTGCAAAATTCTGCCCACCATTTCATTTAATCCTCTCAACTAATATGTGAGAGTAAACAGGGTAAACATTATCACTCTTGGACAGAACTAAATAGAATTATGGCACAGAAAGATTAAGTCATAAGATAGTTAAGAGGTACAATTATAGCCCACAACACATTTTTTATTGCATTTCTCCTAACAGTACTAAAAATATTTAATGTAAAATAAGTTTCCTGACCTACCCATATCTCAGCCCCTAATCTAGTTCCAAAAATAACACACTTTGAACCATTTCTCTTTTTCAAATACATTTTTAATCACCTAAATTTTTTTTTTTTTTTTTATAAAAAGGAAGCTGATAAACGTCTATCCCCATACATTAAATTTTAGTAGTTTTTAAATTATACTGATCAAAATAAATAGAGTTTTACTGGTATTCAATCCACCTTTGGGCACACACATATATATTAGTAGTAGTAATATTCAGTAGTCTTAAGAAACTTCTATATTAATGAAACATAAACACATTCAAAGAAAGAAGACAAAGAGAGACAATAAAGAGAAAAGTAGAGGAGACAGAAAAGAGGATGAATTGAAAAAAAAAATTAATGACCAAAAATGAAATGTCACTAGCTCATTAAAATTAGATGCACTTCTTTAAGCATTCACATGGGTATGTTCTGAGTTCTTGCAAAAGTCCCTAGTAAAAATTTACCCCATAAGGCATAGATGAAAAATAAAGCAGAAAACAACCAGTCTCACTAAGACCTGGATGCTCAGAAACTGGTTAAACTCTCATTAATTTAGTGGTTCAAGCCTCTCTGTGCTGGAGAGCCAGTTCCAGGACTCAAAGATATCAGAAATCACTACTGTTGTAGAACTTCAGTGTTCCTGCAAAGAGTTAAACCTGCAGATACCATAATTACAGTAGTATAATTGGGTACCTGATTAGATTGGATGGGATATCCTGGCAACATTCTAACTGTAGAAATAGGTACCTCAAAAGTCATGAATCACAGGAATTATGATTTAGCTTTCGTTTGTTTTGAAGGATAAAATTTTCATAATGTTAGCCAAACTAAGCACTTGAAAAGCCTACCCACATGGCATTTTTATCCACCTGTTTTCAAATTGTATGGAGAAAACCAGCTAGGAAAACTGCCCATATAGTTGCATTTTAATAGAAAGTGGGGGGTGGGGGGGGGTGGGGAGGAGAACCAGCTGTAATTTCTTCTTAAAAATAAAAATGAAAAATGTTAGGTGGTGGAATAGGCAGATAAATCACACAAGTACATAATGCTCTTACGCTAGGATACATATAAGAAACAGTCTTAGCTGCGTTTACTTTACAGTCACTCTTACCTTCATCCTCTTCATAAAATATTTGCAAAAGAAAAAAACAAGCCATACCCCCAATATTCAGAATAGAAATATTTCAACATGTGAAAGAACAGCATAACTATATTACCAGTTTTCTGTAACATAGAATAATTAATCCCTAGTTGCAGGACAAGCTAAAAAAATTTTAAATAGTCAGGAAAAGACTAAATTAGAAGTGAAAAGTTCACCAGGCCACCAAAAATGATAAATTCCTAGAAACCCAGAAATAACCAATATACACGATCAAGATTTATATCACCCAAGGCAGACCCTCCCATTAAATATTGTCTCTGACAGTATCATCAAGGAATACTAAGCCAGAGAGAATACTGGCATTTCTAAAATATTTGACCAAACATCTTGAAACATACATTGTATCACAAGAAAACCACAGACTTTTTTCTGGATTTCTTAACGTAAATTATAATTTTGTCATCCTATAAGCAATGTGCTTCAATTTAAGATGCAGATAATAAAGAAAATTAACTCACTTATAGTCTTTTTTACAAGTTTTTTTGGTGGGGGGGCGGTGTTCAAATAATTTCTCACTTCAACCTGAAAATATATTTTTCTATTTAAACAATTACTGACAAAACTTTTTGCACTTACCTATCAGCATCTTTATCTTCAGGCAGCATGGGAGGCAAAGGTAATGGTGGTAACGTAGAGGTCACTAACGCCACATGCTGTTCCTTCTCCTTGGTTCCTATGCTTGGCGTAAGTGGTTTGGTTTTATCTTTAAGAGATACTGGTTCCTCCTTTGTAGCAGCAGATTTACTCTCCTTCCCAACTACAACTGCTTTCTTGGCAGCTTTATCTACAATCAAATTATTGTCCACCTTTGTTACCTGAAGAGGTGGCTTTGTTTTTGCCTTGTCATTTTTTAAAGTCCCACCACTTGAGGGAGAAGGTGCATGTTCAATTTTAAGTTTCTTCACATCCTTCACATGGTTTGTTTGTGAAGCACTGGCACCAGTTTCTGTGTTCCCCTTTGTAGGTGTAGAAGTATTTGAGGCTTTTGCAGTTTTAGCAGCAGCCTCAGCAGCTTTGGCTGCTTCTGCAGCTTTAGCTGCCTCTGCAGCTCTTGCTGCCTCTGCAGCTCGGGCTTTTTTATTCTTGTTCAATTCAGCTGCCAGGCTACTCTTCAAAGTTAGTGTACTAGGAGAAATGCTAGAATGACGACTCCTGGATCTAGACAGTCTGTGCCTGCTACGAGATCTTGAATGCCTAGACGAATACGGGCTTCTGCTTCGGGATTTGGCAGACCGTCTGGTGGAAAATAATTAAGATTTGGTCAGTAATTCAGAAAGGTTCAGTTTGAAATTTACAAAGACTAAGTAGGAACCTCAGTCTTTGAAACGAAATAGAAAGTTATTCAACAATTTCATAATCATAATACGATTTTGTTCAGAATATTTTTTTAAAGTGCTTTAAAGTAAAATATCATCTGGTGGCTATATTTTTCTTGAAAATAGAATGTCTTGATCTTGTTGACCTACAAATGCTCAAAGGTGAAGATGGATGAAAGTAGACCTTTGTGAAAAGAAACAGATAAGAATTATGAGGGAAAAGTGCCACAAGCATCAGAAAATAGAAGCAGGTAATAAGCATACACCACTGGTAGCAGTCACGGTGAAGCCTGGCCAATCTTTTGCTGGGAGACAATTTCTATAGCTCACTTATAAGTTCAGAGTGAGTAGTATTTTGACTACAGCAAACATGAAAAAACAAAACTTGTCATTAGGCAATAAATAAAAACAGACTTTGAGAGTTCACTTCAGGAAGGTAGTTAAACACAAAACTTACATTCACACATTGACTAAAATGCTTATATAAGCACATAATCACCTAACTCACATAAACACATCTATAAAGTCTTACGATCTACATAACTTCATAAAGATAACATAATAAACCCCACATAACATTCTCAATCTAAAGCTCTATTGATAAAACTTTTCAAAATGAACTTTAAAAACAAATTTCTATAATATTTAATTCCTTAAAGTGAATTTACCATATCATTTTATTCTTCAAAGTGCTTAACAACTATTATTTAGTAAGCATAACTTCCACAAAGAGCTATACCACAAATAACAGTATAGCCTGAACTAGAACTTAGGTTTTCAGGCTCCTGGCTTTGTAAAATTATATATAAAAGTTCTGGAAAACTAAATCTTGGACACTAATAATGACTTTTAAAAATTGGAAAAAAAAACACTAACATATATTTTAAAGTATGGTGGCAACCAAAGTTCTTACAAAGCAAATATAGCATAGTACCAAGTGAAATGAAACTTATGCTTTTCAAATTCATACCTTATTAAAACTTAAAGACAAAGGGCACTGTGATAGTACCGTCACATGTTATCTCATTTAATGTTCACATCAACCCAGTAAAGTATCTACAGTTTACAGTAAGAAATTGAGTCTCAGAGATATTACCTTACTTGAAGGCAGTCCCACACTCATTAGTAGCTGCATTGGTTATTATCTTTTTGCCACTACCGTATCCCCTGTAAATTCTTCTGCCCTCCTCTTTGCCCAAGGAGGTTGACCCCCACAGAATACTGGGTAAAGTGCTGTCTGTCACTGAGAGATCAGAAGGCAGGGAAAAGCTGGATTATTTCTTCCCATCTCCCTCTCTCTTGGTGACATTTTCTGACAGAAGCTTTGTCCCTCCACAGCCATGGTTCCTGTCAGACAACCCCTTCTCCACAGTGCCCTCTCACTAGGCCCCCCAAAAACTGTATTTCCCTGGCCTCTGCAGGCTGTCCTCTGTTTCTAGTGCCAACCCTTGTGCATTCCCTTAATCTACCCTTACCTCTGCAGTCCCTGAGTAAAGTCTCTTGAACCATCTAAGTTAGATTCCTTTTCCTTCTAGAACCTTGAGTTATCTAGTTGTGTGCCAGGTCTTAAACTCAGACCTTCTGACTCTAAAGTAGGTAGGGGCCCTAAGCACACTGCGAAGGAGATAGCACTTAATGAAATTTTGTGTAAGTTATGGAAAGAGGGTGAATGAGCAAAGAAACTTACCCATAATTCATAATTAAAATGAGTAGAAAGAAAAGGAAAAGCTAGAAACTTTTATTTATACCTGACATTTAATATAGTGTGAAGGCAAGTGTTTAGAAGCATTCTACAATTCTAGTATGATAACAAAATGACAGGTGGGTTTAGGATAACTTCAAATTCAATTTCTCCATCATTCTTTCAATTAGCATTCAGCACTAAGCTATGTTTCATACAAACCATCCAGACTGTACATAAGGTATGCATGTAAGGTATGCATAAGGTATGCATGTACTTCAGACTAGGGGGATATAGGCTCAGGAAACATTCTATTCTAATACCTGCTTTCCATTAAATATTTATATACTCCAACCGTTAAAATCACCACTGAGCCTTCGTTTATTCATGGAAATGAGAGGAAACAACTGTTTGGCTTCATGGAAAGTGATAAGTTGGTGGTAAAATATCTTGGATAACTTTAATAAAAATATCTTGGATAACTTTAATATAGAAGCTGAAAGTGTCATAATATGAAACATACTTTGGGGGGGGGGCATATTGTTAATTTCCTCTCGCCTGAAACCCTGTCCTAGTGCAAAACAAGCCTGTATAAGATGCATTTCCCTTCCCTGACCAGATACTGGTAAGTAGCAGAAAGATATTTTGGAAATGGCATTTTTATGGTATTTGATCTCTGTACCAACTGAATTCTACTAGACACATCTTTCATTCCTCTCCAATTCCCCTTTCTCTAAAAAAATTCTTAAAATTTTATTTTATGGCCTAGTAAAGTTGCATTCTCTCAGATACTATATATTTGCTAGTAATTCAACTAATATCTTGCTGCTCATAACACACATAGTTTGGGAATCTAAAATTAAATAAAAATACAAAACACAAGTTTAGGACATTTTTACTTATGATCGAACACTTCAGTGATGTAAAGTTAAGAGAGTAAAAGAGAAGCGGATTTCTAAGACTACATGAGGAATTATACTATGATGTCTTATTAAAAGAGAATTAAAATGGATGGTAGATAGCAAATCCAACATCCTTGTTTTAGGAATAAGATTTTTAAAATGTATTTTCTATTATTTCTACACTGTAGAATCTACAGTGAACACATATTAACTGTTTTTATTTTGTTTTTAATGTTTTTAAGAGGTTACAGGACCTCTTTAAAAAGCTGAGAACTTTTATGTTCCCATGTTTCCCCAAATTCATATAATGCAAAGCAAAACCAAGATAAAAATCGAGTATCCTGAAACCCAAAGTGTTAATGCTCATTGTTAAATTAAATTAGGCTAGTTAGTATCTCTTGGAGAGACAGCATGATGTACTGCTCATTCTACTGTTATCACACAGACTCTCCAAGTGTCAGGTCTTTTGAAAATTGTGCCTAATTAGCAAATGCTGCTTCTGAAACATTTTACTATAATAGTATCCAATCCATAATAATACAAAATACTACAGAACAGTGCCGTCAAATAGAACATTCTGTGATAATAGAAATGATCTATACTTTTGCTGTCCAATACAGTAGCCACTAGCTACAACGCTTTAAAGCTCAGTTTTTCTACCCTACTTATTTCACATGCTAATAGCATCCGTGTCCATTTCAAATACTTGTTGCTAACTACCCCCCGCCTAGGTATAAAAATGTCTCCCACACTGAATAAATATAAAGTAGTATTACTTTTTCAAAACAGGTCTCTCACAACTTCCCTTTCTCCACCTTCTCAGTCAAAACACTAAACAGCCTATGTACTTTACCATATGATGGAATTATAACAGCTCTATTAACTTTAACAATACTGTCATCTCCTTGTTTTCAGCCTTCCTCTAACCTATCTAATCTATCCGATGAGACTCAAAATACTGTTCCCATAATGTCCATGAACACCAAAATCAAGGCGTGCAAAGCAAATAAACTCTCCTATGACACCTGCTTCTTGCCATTATTTTAATTTCACCACTCTCCACCCATCTAGCCAAGCTAGAAATCTTCCCAGTTTCCTTATGCCAACTCCATATCCCATTAATCGCCACAATTTATCAATTCTAAATTTATTAATTCCATAAGTGTTGCCTTACATCTACATCCTCTGTATTGGTTTCCTATTGCTGCTGTAACAAATTGCCACAAATTGAGTGGCTTAAAATTATACAAATTCATTATTTTAAAATTACAGAGGTCAGAAGTCCAAAATCACTAATTTAACTGTATCTGCAAAGTCTCTCTTGCAATGTAAGGCAACATATTTACAGGTTATAGAGACTAAAACATAGACATTCTTGGGAGAGGCCATTATCCAGCCTATTACACCATTCTCTTCCATTCTTACTACCACTGTTCTATTTCAGACCACGTGAGCTCTCCCCTAGACCAAAATAATCCTAAAAACAACCAATCTCTTTATATCTAGTCTCTCTGTGCTTCAATTATCACTACAGATGCCATGATCAAACTAACCCTCACTGTTCAATGATTATTACATGTCACAAATTCACTCATTTCCCTACTCTTAGTTACTATTCCAAACCTTCACAGTTCCTTCAAGCTCAAAAACCCATCTCCAAAGTCTCCTCTTAATGTAATTTTACTGCCTTTTTTTACAGAGAAAACAAAAACTATAGACATATGTCCTGTCTACAAACTTAATCTGCATCTCCATCCACCTCACATTCTACGTCACCTCAGAGAAGTGTTCCTCTTCCTATCCAAGGTTAACTCCTCTATGATACTATTGATCCCATACTCTCTAGGACCTTACGTCACAAAATGTGGTCCACATAACAGCAGAATCAAGATCACCTGGGAGCTTGTCTCAAGTTCCAACCTAGTCCTCCTGAATCAGAATCTGCATTTTAACAAGAACCCCCTTTAAAGTCTGAGGCACCCTATGCTAGTCCCTTCTAAAGCTACTGCTGGCTTAACCCATAATCTGTGACTTCAACCTTTTGCTGTCCATTTGCTCTTTCCTCTCAAGAAATAAACAGTAAATCTCTAAGATCTTTAAAAATAGAAAATACTTTAAAAAAAAAAAAGCAACTAATGGTACCTTGATTCTCTCCTTCCAATTACAGTCAAATTCTCATCCCCATATATACACTTCAAACCACTACAATCTGGTCTATGTCCTCAATGAAATTACTGAGATTACCAATAACCTACCGTAGTTTCAAAAAAAGAAAGAAACTTATCAATGTCTGAGGACAATGTTGACCATGCCATAAAACACCTCCTTAATGACTTCTACCTTTCTTTTTCCTATTATTTTCTTACTTCTGTGGCTATTTCCCAGTGCCCTTTACAGTTCTGTTTCCTCACTATATTCATTCTCCCACAACAATTTAATTTATGCCTATGTGCAGCTTAAATGGTTACCAAAATGTTGATGACCCCCACTCCTCCGCCAACCACCCCTCCTTTCTACTGATTATTCTACATGTACCCTGAACACATCATAGCCAAGACTATTCAGCTACCTTTCCAATCCATCACCTTTCTCCTTAAATACACATTATTTTCAGGCAATGGCATTTAGCAAAATAGTAGAAGCCATGAGGTCATTCTTTATTCTACAGGGTTCCTTTCTTCCCTTATCCCACATCTAACTGCTCCTCCAAGTCCTGCCAATTCTACATCATAAGCATGGCTCCAGTTTCCCAAGTTCTTTATCCCCATAGCTACTGTTTCACATTGGGTCCTACATCGTCTCTTACTTGCTCCTGTACAAGAGTCTCCTTACCAGGTTCCCTATCTCAAGTCTCCACTCCTTCCAACTCACTCTCCATGCTGCCACGTGAATAATCTTTCAGTTACCCCTCACCAAAAATTTTCAGCCTTGCACTGCATACAAAAGCCCTTGTCGAGCCACCCCAAAACACATGAAGTGTCATGCCTAGAATGTTTCTTTCACATTCCTCTGTTCCTCTCTTTTATCTGCCAAGCAAAGGGATCTTTCAATATCTCAACACAATGTCTACCACTTCTATAAAGCGTTCCCTTATAAAGACTGGCAGCTAGAGATGTTTCTTGTCCTATGATCCCACTACACTTTGTTCATATCTCGTTAGAATAATAATAATTAGGTAATAATCTGTCTCCTCTAACTAAACTGAGATCACTGCATCTTCATATCCCTGATTTCTAGCACAATACCTGGCATTGGCAGATATTCAAAAATATATGCAAAATAAAGTACACTGCTGAAAATTGAATAGAATTTACCTTCCATGAGCTGGTAAAAAAGTACTCCATGATCTACCTGGTCCTAGCCTACCCTTCCTTATCAGGTCCTGAATTTGCACAAAACCTTTACACTCACAGATTCACCTACTGTGAATATCTTTTTGCCCTCCATCTTCTATAGAAGTCCTAGTCATCTTTCAAGGCCTAGTTCAAGAGCCTTTCCTTCTTCATAAAGCCTTAACACAAACTCCAAGCAAGAAGTAAGCTCTCCTTTCTCTAAACTCCTACAGTACTTTATCTGGAAACTTTCTTACGATCTTTACCATTCTTGACATTTTATTTTAGTTATTTATCACATCTACTACAAGACTATATCCTCTTCGAGAAGGAGGACCAAAGTCTAATTCATTTTTGTATCCCTTTACAACCCTTAGCATAGTTCCACTCTGATGGCAGTCTTTTATTGAATAAACAAATTCACCACAATGAGCCTCACAGACCACATCATACTACCTCCTTCCCCTCCATTTTATTTAATTTTTGTCTATCTCTTACGGGTCAAGCTCACGTCCCATCTTCTCTGTAATCTCCCCATTTGCTGAAATCACATAGCACTTGTCACATATTGCCTTGTATTTTATGTCTTTGTCTTTTAAAAACAAAGTGGATTGTGCCCTTGCTTAAAACTTTCCAATGATTCTCACTGCATTTAAAATAAAAACCAAACTCTTTACTGCAACCCACAAGACCCAAAATGACCACCTCATCTTTACTACACTCTCCCTCACTCACTAGGCTCCAGCCACACTGCCCTCTTTTCTGATTCTCCAAAAGGACAAGCCTCTTCCTGACTTGGCACCTTAGCCAGGATTGTCCTCTTTTCCTGGAATGAATAGATACTTCTTTTCATTTGGGTCTCCATTTATTATCAACTCTACAGTGAGACCTCCCCTTGCCAAATATAAATTAACAGATACCCTTCTTCTCCATCACTGTCTTATCACATATCCTCAGTGCCTAAAACTGGGTCTGGCATATAATAGGGGATTAAAAGATATTTACTGAATTGATGAAAGGTTATCTACTCTATAAAAAATCAAAAATGCTAGCAAGTGTTTTACACATAGCTGACACCTAGTTGGCTAACTAACTGGTATAGGTCCACTGACAGAATTCTACTTAATCTAAAAAGATTCAGGGAGCAGAATTACAGTTAGTTAACTAGCTTCATATTAACATTGAGTTGAATTTGTTACTTTTAATAACCAAACATTTTACATCTAATTTATTGAGCAAAACTACTTTTTCTAGATTAATATTACATTCGTTCCTTACTTTAATAACAAGAGGACCTTCCTGATTAGAAAAATAATAGTCACTGAAAAAATACAAATGGCCAATAAAGAAATTTAAATGCTCCCTCTCTGAGGCAATCAAGAAAAGGCTAAATAAAATGAAAGTGATAAATGTGAATCCATGATACTGGCAAAAATAGGAAATTTTAAAATGTCAAGTATTGACAATAATGCAGAGAAATGGTCTCTTGCAAACTATCAGACAGAATATAAAATTCAAAGCCTTTTTTAGAAGGCAATTTGGAAGTATCTATCAAATGAGCATACTCTGGATCTTGTAATTTCACCTGTAAGAATACATCTTACAAAAACATTTATGCATGTGTCAAAAAGTTATTACATAGATAGCCTTTAAAGCATTGTCTCTAATATAGAAAAAAACAGCTTAGTGTCTAACAACTGATGGTTAAAGTATAATAAATTTCACTATGCAATTCTATACAGCCATTTTTAAAAACTAAGATAAAACTCTATGTACTGCCATGGAAAAAGATTCACAACATAGTGTTTAAAAAGGCTTATAAAAACAATAATTATGAAATAATCACATTTTTAATGTTCATGCATACAAACGTAGCAAAACTACTAGAGCTAATAAATTCAGCAAAGTGGTGGGGTACAAGCTTAACATGCAAAAATCAGTGATGTTTCTATACACTAGTAATGAACACTCTGAAAAGAAATCAAGAAAAAAAATCCATCTCCAATATCAACAAAAATCAAACTTCTAGGAAATAAATTAAACCAAGGCTGTAAAGGAGTTGTACACAGAAAACTACAAAACACTGCTGAAAAAAAAAATTATAAAAGACCTAAATAAATGGAAGGACACTCTGTATTCATGGATTGGAAAACTAGATATTAAGATGTCAATCCTAACCAAAGCAATTTACAGTCTCAATGCAATCCCAATCAAACTTCTGACAACCTTATTTGCAAAAATGCAATCAAATTTATACAGAAGAGTGAGGAACCCCTTTGCCAAAAACATCTTGGAAAAGAAATAACAAAATTGGAGGACTCACACTTCCCAATTTCAAAACCTATTACAAAGCTACAGTAATCAAAATACTGAGGTAATGGCAAAAGAACAGACATAAAGACCTATGGAATTGAATTGAGAATTCAGAAATAAAGTCTCAAATCTATGACCAACTGATTTTTGACAAGGGTGCCAGTCCACTCAATGGGGAAAGAACAGTTGAAGATAACTAATGCTAGAAAAACTGGATATCCACATACAAAAGAATGAAAATGGACCTCTACTTAACACCATAAACAACTACTAACTCAAAACCTAAATATAAGAGTTACAACTATAAAATTATTAGAAAAAAGCATGGGGGGGAACATCTTCGGAACCCTGTATTTGGCAATGGAGCCTTAGATTTTACACCAAAAGCACAAGCCAACAAAAGAAAAGGGTAAATTGGACTTCACCAAAATTAAATACTTTCGTGCGTAAAAGATATTATCAAGAAAGTAAAAAGGCAACCCACATAATGGGAGAAAATATTTGGAAACAACATATCCAATAAAGGTTTAATATCCAGAATATACAAAGAAATCCTTCAACTTAAAAGTGAGTAAAAGTCTTGACAATTCTCCAACGAAGATACACAAATGGTCACAAAGCACATGAAAAGATGCTCAACATTATTAGCCATCAGGGAAATGCGAATCAAAATCACAAGATACCATGTTACACCCACTAGAATGGCTACTATTAAAAACACAGAAAATTACAACAGTTGGAAAGGATGTGGATGAGGAACACTCATTCACTGCTGGTGAGAATGTAAAATGGTGAAGCCACTGTAGAAAACAGTTTGACAGTACTCAGAAAATTAAGTATAGAATTATCATATAACTCAGCAATCCCACTTCTAGGTATATACCCAAAAGAACTGAAAGCAGGGACTTGAACAGACATTTGCACACCGATGTTCACAGCAGCATTATTTACAATTGCAAAAAGATGGAAGCAACCTAAGTGTCCACAGACCAATGGATAAATAAAAAGTGGTACATACACACAATGAAATATTATTCACCTGTAAAAAGGAATGAAGTTCTAAAAAGGAATGAAGTTCTAATACATGTATCAAGACAACACGGATGAACTTTGAAGACATCATATATTGAGCGAAACGTCATCACAAAAGGACAAATACCGTGTGATCTCACTGACACGGAAATATTTTGGTAATGGATGGTGGTGATGGTAGCACAACACTGAAAATAATTAACAGCTCTGAAATAATAAATAAATAAATAAATCTGAATGTGGTTAAAAGGGGAAATGTTAGGTTGTGTATAAGTACTAGAATAATTTTTTTTTTTTTAAATCCTTGGAACTGCATAATAATAACAGTGAACCCTAAGTCAAACCATGGACTACAGTTAATAGTATAATTATAAAAATGTGCTTTCCTCAATTGTAATAAACGTACCACACCAATGTAAGATGTTAATAATTGGGTGGTATATGGGAATCTTATCCTGTACACATGATTGTTCTGTAAACCCAAAACTTCTCTAATTAAAAGGAAAAAAAACAAAACAAAAACAATACTGAGATACTTCTTCATAGCCACTGGAATGGCTACTAAAAAAAAAAACACAACAGAAAATAACAAGTGTTGGTAAGGATGCAAAGAAATAGGAACCATAGCGCTTTGTTGGTGGGAATGTAAAATGGTGCTAGTGTTATGGAAAACAGTTTGGCAGTTCCTCAGAAAGTTAAGTATAGAATTACCATATGGCTCAACATTCCACTTCTAGGAATATACACCAAACAACTGAAAGGAGGGACAGATTTGCATAGCAACATAATTCACAATAGCCTTAAGGCAGAAGCAATCTACATGTCCATCAACAGGTGAATGGATAAACAAAATGTGGTATGTGGAATATTACAGTCATATAAAGGAAAGAGGTTCTGGTACATGCTACAACATGGACGAAATGTGAAGCTATCTTGTTGAATGAAAAAGCCAGACACAAAAGGACAAATATTGTAGTATCTCTCTTGTATGAATTAATTAGAATATGCAAATCCAGAGTCAGAAATTAGAATACTGGTTATCAGGGATAGGGTGGGGGTGGAGAATGGGGAGTTAATGCTAAATTGGTCTGTTTGTGGTGATGGAAAAGTTTTGATATTGTATGGTGTGGCAGTTTGAGATTATTTTATGTATCCCAAAAAGAGAAAGATTATGTTTGTAAGCTAATCTATACTTCTGGGTGTGACACCAATTTGATTATACTGGATTCAGTTGAGGGGTCTCTGATTAAGTTTATTTGATAAAATCAATTTAGGGCTTCTAATTGGGCTACATTAGTAAGGTGTTAAAACTCAGGTTGAGTCCCCACCCCCTTGGTGGGCTGATATAAATGGACAATAACTCAAGATGATACACAGGAAAAGGAAAGAACTTTGTCATTTTGGTCCTGCCATGTGACAGGAAAGGAGAAGGTTCAAACAGCTAAGGCCCCAGGGAGAGATAAGCCATTTGCCTGATGGCTTACAGCTGGCCTTGGAAACAGAGCTGAGACTGATATAGAAGGCCCGGAAAGAAATGAGCCTATGCCAGGAGAGAAAGTAGGCCCTAAGAGACAAGCCCTATGCCAGCCTGCAGCTGAGAGAAAGGAAGCCCAGACAGGAAGGCTGAACCCTTGCAGAGATCAGTGACCATCTTGTTTCAACATGTGGCAGCTGACTTTGGTGAGAAAGCAACCTTGAGTTGGACTCTTTAGGGCCTTGTAAATTTTTATCCCAAATAAATACCCTTTATATAAGCCAACAGAATTTTGGTACTTTGTATCAGCACCCCTTTGGTAGACTAGTACAGATAGTGTTGATGGTAGCACAACATTGTGAATGTAATTACCACCACTGAAATGTATACTTGAGAAAGTGGTTAAAACGGAAAATTTTATATTGTATGTAGGCTGCCACAATAAATTTTAAGAATTTAAACACAAAGAGTAACCTCCTGTAGCCGTGGGGCAGTTTGATATAACTATGAATTCCAAAAATCTATATTAGATTATGCTTGTAAACTGATCTGTTCATCTGGGCATGATTAAGTTATAATTGGGGCTTTGAATGGGCCACATCAGTAGGGCATTGAGCCCCACCCCTTGGTGGGTGGGAGACTCAAATATAAAAGGCAAGGCAAAGGACAGACAGTGCAGTTTTGATGTTGGAGTTTTGATGCTGGAGAGAAGGCCCCAGGATAGAGACGAGCCATTCGCCTGAGAGTTCACAGCTGGCCTTGTGGAGAAAAGCAAAGCCTAGAGAGCCTAACAGTCTAGAGCTACAGGAAACAGAGGAGCTAAGCCCAGAGAAAAACACAGCCCCGGGAAGAGAGGAACCCAAGAAGCCTGAATCCTGGCAAACATCAGCAGCTGTCTTGCTCCAACATGTGGCAGTGGACTTTGGTGAGGGAAGAAACTTATGCTTTATGGCCTGGTAACTGTGGACTTCTACCCCAAATAAATACCCTTTATAAAGACCAACCAATCTCTGGTATTTTGCATTAGCACCCCTTTGGCTGACTAATACATCACCTAATGGAAACTATGGACTCTAGCTAATAATATAATTGTAGTAATAATGGTTTTTCAAGTTAACAAATATAACACCCTAATGCAAAACGTGGATAACAGGGAAATTGAGGATGGGGGTGGGGTATTTAAGAACTGTACTTTCTGCATGATATTTCTGTAAACCTACAACTGTTCTTTTAATAAAAAGCCATGAAGGGAGTAGATGTGGCTTAAGCAGCTGAGTGCCCGCCTCCCACATGGGAGGTCCCAGATTCAGTTCCTGGTGCCTCCTAAAGTCAAACAAACAAGAAGCAGACATCAAGCAACAAGGATCAAGACAATAAGCAAAAACAACATGTAGAAACAATGAGCAAATAGACAAGGGAACCATGGGGGGTGGGGGGAGAAGACCCTGGGGACTCTAAAAAATAAAAAAATAAAAAAGCCATGAGTGCATAAGTAACACTAACTAGATAAGAAAATTCTATCAGTGTTAATGTATATACTTTTCATAATATATTACAAATGTTTTTTCAGACACAGTTCATAGAAAACTAATGTGGCCAAATCATTACATACATATAGGAAAAGAATTCCTCTTTTCTTAGCCCCTAGGAGAGCAAATGTATAGTTACACAGCCGCATGGATAGGGCCAACCAAGACATCTGAGAATTTCTTATCAGAATATAAAAAATTAGAATATGAGAGACAAAATTTAAAATTTTTTAATAAAAAATAGAAGTAAGCATCCATAAAAAATCCATAGCTAACATAATTTTAGTGGAAAAATGATCAGGAACATGATAAGGATACCCATGCTCCACATTCATATTCAAAGCTGTACTGAAGGTTCTAGCTAGGTTAGGCAAGGGAAAAAAAAAAGTAATCCAAAGTGGAAACAAGTAAAACTATCTATTCATAGATGATACAATCTTGTATATTGAAAACCCTAAGGAAGCCACTAAAAACATCTTTAGCTGGAGATCTGTCTCTGTGGTTGAAACTATAATGGTGTGAATATTCTTTTGACACTTATGGCAGGAGGGTCACAGTACAGGGCATTGGTGGTGAGGGAATATGTGAGAAAGGTTGTACCTGGGGCATGCTTCTATGGAATATGAATGTGTTCATCTGGTCATAGAGTGTTATTTCTATGGGTGGAGACACACAATAAACAAGAAAATATTAAACTCGTATCCTGAGGAGTACTGCTAAATTCTCAAATAGAGGAGCAAGAATCTCTCAAGTACACAGGCAATGCTTAATAAAAGAAAAAAAAAAAAAAAAAAAAAAAAATGTGTGTAGGAACCTTTACCCCTGAAATTGAAACTTAGCCTAGTATTATAGGGTGCCTAAGAGTTGCCTTCTAGGATCCTCTTTGTTGCTCAAATGTGGCCTATCTCTAAGCCGAACTCAACATATAAATATATTACCTTCCCCTCAGCATGGGACATGACTCCTGGGAATAAGCCTCCCTGGCACCGAGGGATTACTACCAAGCACCAATTAGCAATGCAAATGGAAAAAGACCTTGATCAAAAGGGGGAAAAGGTAAAGACAAATGAGTTTATATGGCTAAGAGACTTTAAAGTAAGTTGGGAGGTCATTCCAGAGACTATGCTTATACACGTCTCAGCAGGATCTCACTGACTGCCAAAGTAGATACTACCCCAAAGAGCCGGGCTCCTGAGGGCTCTGGAGACATCCAGACACTATAGTCACAGCAGATAATTCAAGAGTTTAGTGCTCTGCCAGAGGGCCCTACTTTGGAATTTATGTTCCCCAGTGTGACAAAGTTGGACTCAGTTGTGGTTTCCCTACACATGGCTCTTCTGTCCTTCTATCTGAACCTATAATTAGTACTAGAGTTGGTATGTGTACATCCAAGAGACCTAAATCTTGGGGCTGTCTGAGTGCCAGCTGGGCCCAGAATCTCAACAGAGTTGCAAACCTACTCTCCAGTTCACTGGTCTCACCCAGGACAAATAACAAGGAGGTGATGATGGACAACTACCATACCAAGGAACCGAAAGAGTCTACAACTGCAAGCAAGAGAGTGCCATCCATGGGACCCATAGGATCACAGGCCCCTCTCAATTAGAGGTGGAGTGGGCATCACCATCCCAGAATCCTCAGGAGACAGAGTAAGTTGAACCAAAAATCAAAGAAGAGGTGTGAAACAAAACCACTAGGCAAGAAAGAAACTGACCATCAAAGAAAATTCACCAGTGTAATCATATGCCTAGAAATCAGCAAAAAATTACAGGTCATGCTAAGAAAGAGGAAGAAATGGCCCAGCCAAAGAAACAAATGAAAAATCCTGACTAGACACAAGATTTAAGGCAACTAATCAATGATAATCACACAAATCTCTTAATTCAAGTAGGTGAAGGAAAAGATGACTAAAGAGATACAGGATATTAAGACGACACTGGGTGAGCATAAAGAATTAGAAAGCTTGCAAAGGAAAAATTAAGAAACTTATGCGAATGAAAGAGGTTAAAAATACATTAGAGAGACTTCTGTGAAAATGAAGGATTAGAGAGGTGGAGGGATCACTTCTCTCCAAGGAAAAATAGCTAGAGGACAGGGGTAGACTACTTGAGTGGCTGCTCTGGGGCTCAGGACACCAGGGGAAGGCGAGACGCAACCCAGAAGAGGGGCAAAGGAAAGGAGTATCAGCTGGCTGAAAAATCCCATGAGGAGAGCTGCAAAAGAAGCAGTAGGCAACTTCCCCCCACCCACCCCCACCTACAGAGCAAATAGCAGTCTGAAGGCTGCAGTGGCTGCAAACTATGGGAGTTGCAGGGGTCTTCTTTCCCAAGGAAAGGAGAGAGAGGAAGAGACCCAGCCTATAGCAAATTCAGATTTTGGCCAGGAAATTAGGTCTGCCGCATTGGAGGCCTAACACACTTGCAGGTGGGTGGGTCTGCTACATTGTTTGCCCTGAGAGTCAGCAGCAAGCTAAAGGTGTTTGCCTTCTCAAACACCCTCCATCTCCCTACTGCCTCAGGCTGGTTGCTGAAAAGGCAGAGGAAGGGAAGGTGTGGCCTGCCTAGGGAGAAGAAGAGCCTCTGAGAAAGTTTTTTTTGAAGCTTGGCCCACCCTGAGGGCATTTCTTCTGCACTGCCCACATGCCTGAGGAGTTACACCAAATGCACCCCACCCCCAAACCCCCAGCACCTGGGGTCTGAGCTGAGAGGGCTGCCCAAGAGCATCATCTGCTGGCCAAACCAGGAAAGTGCATGAAAAAAGAATAATAAATAAATAAAAGCTGGAAGCAGATGCCTTTACTACCACCCTCTCTTAGGCCTTTGGAAACTGACCTGCACCCCATTACTAGGTCCTTAGCCCAAGTTTGAGCAGTTAAACAAGGGCAATCCTAAATATCTATAACAAGTTGAACCAAGAGTCAAAAAGAACAATGGTAGCACACAGCTACTTAACAGTAACTCCCTCAGCAAGAGAGAGAAATTGAACATCAGAGTAAACTCAGCACCAGAATCAGATACCTAGAAATCAGCAAAAAGTTACAAGCCATACTAAGAAAAAGAAAGACATGACCCAGGCAAAGAAAGAAATCAAAGCTCCAGATGAGACACAGGACTTGAAACAGCTAACCAATGAGGTATATACAAATCTCTTAATCAAATCATGGAGTTGAAGGACAACAAGGATATAGATAAGACATTAAGAAGACACTGGGTGCACAGAAAGGAAAATACGAAATCTTGGACAGAAAAATAACAGAGCTTATGTGAATGAAAGGCACAATAAATGAAATTTTAAAAATAAAAGGTAAAAGTAAAAGAGAAAAGGAAAAAAACAAAAAATATAACAGAGGCACACAACAGCAGATTTGAAATCATGGAAGAAAGAATCAGTGATGTAGAGGAAAGAACTAAAATTGGAGGGAAAGAAGAACAGAGGAAGAAAAGAATGGAAAAAACTGAGTAGGAGCTCAGGGAGTTGAATGATAACACGAAGGAAACTAACATACGTGTTTCAGGAATTCCAGAATGAGACAAGAAGGGAAAAGGTAGAAAGAGTATCTGAAGAAATAAATGCCAAAAATTTCCCAACTCCAAACTGGAAAAGAGGATGTAAAACTCACCATTCACAGATGACATGACCATATATTTAGAAAAATTCCGACATATCTACAACAATGCTACTTGAGCTAATAAATGAGTTCAACAAATTGGCAGGATACAAGATTAACACACAAAAATCATAGGTGTTTCTATACACTAGTAAAGTGCAAGCTGAGGAAGAAATCAAGAAATAAATTCCATTTAAAAGAGTAACAAAAAGACTCAAATAGCTAAGAATTAATTTAACCAGGAAGGTAAAGGATCTATACTCAGAAAACTAGAAAACACTGCTAAAAGAAATCAAAGAAGACCTAACAAACGGAAGGACATTCCATGTTCACGGATTGGAAGGCTAAACATTGTAAATATGTCAATTCTACCCAAATTTTTATAGATTCAATGCAATAACAATCAAAATTCCAACAGCCTACTTTACAGAAATAGAAGTCAATTACCAAACTTATCTGGAAGGGAAAGGGGTCTGAATAGGCAAAAACATCCTAAAAAAGAAGAATGTAGTCAGAGGAATCATACTTGCTTACCTTGAAGTATATTATAAAGCTACAGTGGTCAACACGGCATGGTACTGGCCAAAGTTACACATATTGACCAATGGAATTGAATTTAGAGTTCAGAAATAGACTCTCACTTCTATAGACAACTGATTTTTTATAAGCCTGCCAAGTCTACTTTTCTGGGACAGAAGAGTCTCTCAATAAATGGTGCTGGGAGAACTGGTTATCTATGACCAAAAGAAAGAGAGAGGACCCCTACCTCATTCCCTATACAGGAAACAACTCAAAATGGATCAAAGATTTAAACATAAAAACCAAATGTACAGAAACACCTACAAGACCTACAAGGTGAGGGATCTCTTAAACCTTACACCCAAAGCACAACAAAAGAAAAAATATCCCATTTGGGACCTCCTCAAAATTAAACACTTCTGCACCTCAAAGGACTTTGTGAAGCGGGTAAAAAGGCAGCCTACTCAATGGGAGAAAATATTTGGAAATCACGTATCTGACAAGCATCTAATATTCATGATATAGAAAGAAATCCTACAACTCAACAATAAAAAGACAAATGACCCGATTAAAAAATGGGCAAAAGACATGGACATTTTTCTAAAGAAGAAATACAAATGGCAACAAAGCACGTGAAAAAATACTCAGCATCACTGGCTACTAGGGAAATGCAAATCAAAGCTACAATAAGATATCATTTTAGACCTACCAGAATGGCCACTAGTAACAAACAGAAAACACAAGTATTGGAGAGGATGTGGAGAGACAGGAACACTTCCTCACTGTTGGTGGGAATGGAGAATGGTATAGCCACTGTGAAAGTCTGTTTGGAGGTTTCTAAGGAAGTTAGATATAGCTCTACCATGTGACCCAACAATACTACTAGGTATGTACCCAGAAGAACTAAGAGCAGTGACACAGACATCTGCACACCAATGTTCATAATGGCATTATTCATGATTGCCAAAAGATGGAGACAACCCAGGTGCCCATCAACTGATGATTAGATAAACAAACTGTGGTATAAACACACAATTGAATATTACTCAGCTGTAAGAAGAAATGAAGTCGTGACACATAGGGTAACAGGAATGAACCTGGAGGACATTATGTTAAGTAAAGCAAGCCAGGCACAAAAGGCCAAATATTGTATGGACTTCACTATTATGAACTAAATATAATGAGGAAACTCATGGAGTTAATAGCTAGAAGATAAGTCACCAGAGAAAACAATGTGGTTAGAGATTGGAAAGCTGAGGTTTAATCTGTGCAGAACTGGTAAAAAGTTGTTTGTAAATGTTTGGAAATGAATAGCAATGGTAAAAGCACATCATAGGATTTGTAATTAGTTGCACTCACACATGGGTATGAAAATGGTTTGTTGTTTTTTTTCGAGCAAGGAAAATGCTCTAATATTGATTGAAGTGATGAATGCACAACTTGGTGATTATACCAAATGCCACTGATTGTACAATTTAGATAAAATTGTATGGCTTATGACAAAAAAAATAATAGGGTGGGTTGGGGGGGAAATACACCAAATGGAAGATACGGACTACACTTAGTAGTAATACTCTGAAGATGCTGTTTCATAGTTTGTTACAAATAATTCACAACACTGCAAACTGTAGTGGGGTAATGTATGGGAACCCTGTGTGATGTTATGGATGTTTGTTTTGTAAGTTCACCACTTTCTATACACTTATTGTTTATGTAGGTTCATGTATGAATGATATATTTCAATAAATTATTTTTTAAATGAGGGGGAAAAAAAGAATTTAATGGAGCCAGCATTCCTGATTCTGTGTGTTTTAGTTTGCTAAGTATGCCAATGCAAATTCCCAGAAATAGGTTTGCTTTTATAACAGGAAATTTATTAGGGGTAAAAGCTTACAGTTCTGAGGCCATGAAAATATCCAAATCAAGGCATCCTTAGAGATGCTTTCTCACCAAAGGTTGGCAGCTGGCAGATCCTAGAGTTCTTCCACATGCCAAGGCAATATAATATGGTGGCTCTCAGTCTGGGTCCCTGCCTTCTCCTCCAGGCTGCTTTCTCTCAGAGTTCAGCTGTGAGTAAGCAAGCACATGGCAGGGCTCTTCTCTTCAGCCTTGAGCTGCTCCATGGGCCTAACCTCTGGGAGGCCTCTTTTCTTGCCTCTGTGCACTGATGATTTAGAACACACACAGCCTCTGGCCTATAGGACAACTCTCAGCTACTCAAGGCTTGTCTTTCTGTAGTCCTCTCCTGCACATGGCAGGGTCAAAATGGCAGCTGGCTTTCTCTCTGTATATATCTGCTTTCAGTTCTCAGTTTATACAAGATTCAGGAAGAGAGCTGAGACCCACCCTGGGTCACACCTCACTGAGGTAATCCAATCAAAAGCCCTAAAGCAACCTAATTGAGAAATCTAATCAAAATTTCCTTTAACTGAATCTCATGCAATCAAAGGGTCCCATACCAATGGGAATGGATTAGTTTAAGAACATGATCTTTTCTGGGATTCACAGTAAAATCTTCAAACAGCCACACCCTGATGTTTGGGTGGTTCTCAGTTTTCAAAGATCATGAATAAAGCTGGACAAACATTAAAAAAAAAAAAAAAAAAAAAAA